>VWZE01004059.1:0-24877 GCA_013396675.1 Eubucco bourcierii
GGGAAAGGCAAGTTCTTTCCTTTATATACTGCAATCTCAGAATAGAAACCTCTTAAGGAGGAGCTTTGTTTCAATTCAGGCTGATAATCAACACTCAACTTTTCCTGTTTGTCAGAAACTTATCTCCTCCAGAGCTGCATTAATCTTTGACTGAAATTTTGCTTCAGTGAATCCTTTCAGAAGAAGAAAGAGAGAACAGAAAACATTTCTTTTTTTAGTAATAATATATCTGGAACAGCAACAATTATGCCACAAAAAACCTTTCAATTTCAATAATATGAATAACTGCATGAAGGCATTCTGAACAAAGCTCAACTTAGTTGTCATTTAAGAGCCTAATGTTAGCCAAGCAAAAAAGAAATAGGCAGCTTTGTGTGAGAAGAGTATATCAAAACAGCCCTGTGGTAGAAAATCCTGACTAGATGTTGACTATGTCAGTCAATGCTAATGTTTCTACTTCTGAAGAGTAACTGTGAGCAAAAATAGGATAGTGCAAACCCATATTCAAAATCCACTCTCCCTTTGTTCTTCTCTTATTTGTGGGATGGGTTGCTGTGCTGCTGACGTATACTGAATTTACTTCAACAGTTGGAAGCAGTGAGTCATAGAGTCACAGAATGGTANACTGCCCCTTGTCCTGTCATTGCAAGACCTTGTCAGTAGTCCCTCTCCAGCCTTCCTGTAGGCCCCCTTCAGGTCCTGGAAGGCTACTATCAGGTCTCATGAAAGCCTTCTCTTCTCGAGGCTGCAGAGCCCCAACTCTCTCAGCCTGTCCTCATAGCAGAGCTGCTGCAGCCCTCTGAGCATCTTCGTGGCCTCCTCTGGACCCGCTCCAACACTTCTGTGTCCTTCCTGTGCTGAGGGTTCCAGAACTGCACACAGGACTCCAGGTGGGGTCTGACAAGAGCAGAGTAAAGGGGCAGAATCCCCTCCCTTGCCCTGCTGGCCACGCTTCTCTTGGTGCAGCCCAGGACTCAGTTGCTGTCTGGGCTGCACTCACACTGCAGGTTCATGTTGAGCTTTTCATCAACCCAGGCCCCAAGGTCCTTTTCAGATAGAATAGTATTTCTGAAGCAATAATCCAAGAAAATTCTGCTTATTTAAATACCAACAGAGCAGTGCTCTTCTTGGTTACTTTGCTGATTAGTACTGGAAAGGTTTGTAAGCTTTGAGCAGTTAGCATAACTTGGTCCATATTCTCAGTTACAGTAAACAGAAACTCCCTTGGTCTGACTTGGAAAAGATTCAGCTTTTATCCCATGGAATTCTAAAGCTACATAACACTTTTAGTAACTCTTTTTCAAGCTTTCTTACTTATTCCCATACACATGTTTTCCTGCATCAGAGGCAGGGTAAACAGAGGAGGCTAATTAAGACTGTGGATGAGTTAAGAGGCTTGCAGGTCATTCGTGCTGTGTGGGGTTTGTGTCTGGTGTCCATTGATGTGACTCAGAATATCCCAAGTCCTACCCCAGATGCAGATTCTTTCTGTGCTTGAAGTGGCCCAAGTTAAACACAGGTTAGAGTTAAACTCCTACTTACCCTTTGAAGCTACCTGGTTAGGATTCAGGTAAAGCCAGTGTACCTCAGCATATCTGGTGAGGAGTTTTTTGTTGTCCACTGCTCTAACAACTTGAGTGTCAACAGCAAATCATGAGCAGAACTACCTACAGGTGGATTGCCTCTTTCAGTGATGACTTCAGAGCTCCTCATTAAGCAGCTGTGCTTTTTTTTTTATTCCTTCCCTTGGCAGTCAGTCCAAGATAGATTGGCCTTTTTCTCAGCCTTCAGATTGTCTCTTGTGGTTTAGTGGTTTTGCTCCCTGTGGGCAACAACCATGATAGTCAGCATCTTGATGTTGCTGTGCTGCAGAGAAAGAATGAACTCCTCCCTAAGGGCATGGTGAGGTTTTTCTTAAAAAAAAAAATATTATAGATATTGTCACAGGCTTCAGTCTTCATCTTTCCCAAGCACATCTGGTGATGTGGAACTACAAATGAACAGGTGACTGGCTCTGGTATTTTTATCTATAGTTCCAGTATTTTCATCCGTACATGATTCATGGGATTATATCCATTCTGACTTCTTGATACCATCTGACCTATAGGGAGCATTCCTGTGAAATACTCCTCACAATTGCTGGAGAATATCCTGAGCTTTTTCCAGCCAGCCCCACTTCCTGCCTGTCAGCTCTTCAATTCCTTTCATCTTCTAAGCCAAATGTTTCCAGGATCTCTTAAGAGGCCTTCAAGAGACAGTTTCTTTGGGTGAGGACTCGTGATAAATTGTTGTAACTTGTTCTGATTGGAAGAAGTTGAGACAAGCAACAATCTTACTCTTTCCTTCACTACTGCAAATCTCAGCAAGGGAATTTTAAAGCAGATGTGCACTGATCAGTACTTTATGTAGACCTAAGCCACCTGCTGTTTGCTGCACATTAATATAATTATGTAAGATATATAATTTTCCATGACCTAGAAGTAGACAAGTGAGCCGTTTTACCTTCCTGACAGGAGAGAAAATGAATAAAGGTAGATGAGAACCGAATTATAGGTAGTTAGAATATATTTATATATATAAATAAATAAATATAGAAAGATATGCTTTCTTCAGACCCTAGTGAAGCATGTGAGAGCCTTTACTAATTTTGGTTCTACCATGTATCTATTCTATGCCTGTATGATCTCTATACCTTGTCTTACACATCAATCCATTTGTTTCTTGGTATAAAATTGACTCCAAGTTCCTTGATAGGTGTCTGAGATGTTACAGAGAGTTGGGAGGGGGGTGAGGATGGGGGGGTTTAGGTTTCTTTAATAATCATAGAATGGTAAGGTTGGAAGGGACCTCAAGGACCATCTAGTTCCAACCCCCTGCCATAGGCAGGGACACCTCCCACTAGTACAGCTCACTCAAGGCCTCCTCCAGTCTGGCCTTGAACACCTCCAGGGAGGGAGCAGCCACAGCCTCCTTGGGCAACCTGTGCCAGTGTCTCACCACCCTCACTGTAGAGAACTTCCTCTTGACATCTAGTCTAAATTTCCCCTCTGCCACTTCAAACCCATTGCCCCTTATCCTGTCATTGCAAGACCTTGTCAATAGTCCCTCCCTAGCCTTCCTGTAGGCCTCCTTCAGACACTGGAAGGGTACTATCAGGTCTACTGGAAGCTTTCTCTTCTCCAGGCTGCAGAGCCCAAACTCTCTCAGTCTGTCCTCATAGCAGAGCTGCTGCAGCCCTCTGATCATCTTCGTGACCCTCCTCTTCCATGTCCTTTCTGTGCTGAGGGCTCATATTAGGATCATATTTTGAAACAAGTTTGATGTCTCTATCATTGCTTCTTATCATGATCAGTCCATAAATGATATTAAGAAATATTTTAACTTGTTGTCAGAAAGTATTTTTTTAGGTTGCCAGGTTTTCTGCTTTTCTACTACATGTTGGCATAATCCTATTAGTATCATGTTACATATGTGAGCATCTTGGATCAATATAAACTGTTTGGTTTGTTTTTTTCTTTTTTTGTAATAACTGATTATCCATGTGAATTTAAAATCAGGAGACTGAAAATAAAAGCAGTGAGGAGCTGCTGACAGACAAGTAAAGAAAGCATTTATAGCTGATTCAGTTTGTACTGTTAGAGGCCAAAACTTGGCACGCACAGAGATGGATGCTATCATCTGAAGGTTTTTCCCACGGAAAAAAAATTATCTTCCCTGAAAGATTACAGACTTTTGCCTTGCAATTAAAAGGAAATAATCTACTTCCATCCTCAGATAATTTTGTCCTGGATGCTAGTCATGTTTCTAATGTACTTTGGTAGACTTCTCAGTTTTGTCAGCTTTTAAAACCTCAATATAATGTGAAAACAGCTGACTGTTTCTGGCAGTAGGTATCCAACTATTTGACCTATTGCATCCTTACTATGCTCCTGCATTTGAAATGCTGATTTTCATTTTGTTGTTGAGAAACTCCAGATGCAGAGCTTTGATTTGCTGAATGTCTTTTAAAGAATTTCTTTCTTTAAAGTTCAGGCTTTGGTTCTTTCTGCAATCTAACAAAGGAGGTGAGACTTTATTGCAGATCCTCATGTAACTGGTTTTCAGGTGTGCTTCAACTGCTTTCTACCACTGAGCAGAGCTGAGTGAGTTCTTTGTTGGAATTATTTTTAGCCAATAATGCTCTACTTCTGGCCAACAGGGCCATTTCATGAAGGTGTGTCTGGCACATTGAGATGTATCAATGTGCAAAGAAACTTGAAAAAAATTCTCAAGAAGTCCATTCTATCTAGAAGATCCTCTTTTATAGAATGTTGTTTTCTCTTAAAGGAAGAAGGAAGAGGGGGAAAAAAAAGTAAATTTTTTGGACAGATTTTCTAATGGCTGTAGGTGGACTTGGGATGGTCCTATAGAGATGCCTGCTTCTGTCTAATGATGCAGCCAGGTAGGGCAGCTTAGTGGATCTTCTGCACTGAGCTGCTCCAACAAGCAGTAACCCTACCTCCATTTCTTACTTAGCTCTGCATCCTCTTGCATCTGATTGTTCCTGCAATTATCATGTGATGCCTATTCCTTCATAGAAGGATTTTGGAAGTTTTACTTGAGGGAGGAGGAGTGAAGAGTTTTGCTGTAGACAATTTAAGGTAGAGATTAACTTCAGCAAAGCTCACTGTCTTAAGTACAATCAGGGGAGGAGGCAAGAAAGCATGGCACATTCACATACCTGAATTGCCCGTTGTGACAGCTGTTCTGTCTTGAAATAAACATACAGCAAGCAAGTAACATGGTATATACTGCTGAGCTTGTGCAGTTGGTAACTGTTGCAGATGTACGCTTGAGTGAGACCTTAAAAATATAAAGGACAGCAGGAGATCTTCTCCTAGACTTTATATTCTCTCCTGTAACACCTGCTGCTAGCACCATGGAGTTCATTCATGAGTAAAACTTTGCATTTTGCTGAAGGGGCAGTCTTCAGCAAACATGTTTTTAGCAGAATCCTGGAAGCTCAGACTGTCTTGGCATAAAAATAATGCAGTTGTCGGCGAGATGGCTCAGAAATGAGGTGGTAAGATGCAGTGTGTTTGGAGGAGTTGGGAAAACTAAACAGGAAGGAAATGAGAGTGGAGATCCATATTTAAAAATGATGCCTGGTCTGAAATGTTCTTTGAAAGGTGTCTCAGCTGAGCCTCATACTTGCTGACAGATATGGGAACCTTACAGAGTGTTTATATAGAGACTTGCAGCTCTGAATGTGTGTTATCACCAGAGAGAAGGTCGCTACGAATGCTGTTGTGGAGGGAAGAGGGATGTGAAGGGAGAAGGTTCTTTTTCAGCCGTTTAACCAAAATGAAGTCAAGCTGAGCAAATCTAATGAGGAGAGCTTCTCAGAAAACTTGTGGAGTTATCAGTAGGATTTCTCAGAATGGTGTTAGCGGGAAAGTTATTTTGGGTTCCTCTAGAGCTTTCTGTGGTTTTCTGTCTTCTGTGCAACTCATCACTACTAAAGCTTTCCTAAAGAAATTATTCAAAAGTAGTTCTCATTTAAGGAAGGGATGAAGCTTAGACACTTTTAAAAACACTTAATGTTTGACATCAGGAACAGGTTGCCCAGGGAGGTGGTGGAAGGCCCTGGAGGCCTTTAAAGACCAGGCTGGATGGGGGCTCTGAGCAACCTGATCTAGTGTGAGGTGTCCCTGCCCGTGGCAGGGAGGTTGGAACTGGATGATCCTTGAGGTCCCTTCCAGCCCTGACAATTCTATGATTCTATGACAAACCATGTTGAGTGTATGCCTTCTTTGTGGGCTTCAATTTGTGTTTTACCTTTGCATGTAGTCACACTAATGAAGATGATAATCTTGTCACACTAATGAAGATCATGAAACACACAGAACCAGTGACCCAGTGTGCGGCTGATAGCACTGCTGTGTTGGTAAAGGTTGTGATGGTTACTCCATAGTCAAAATCTGTGTTTTGTTGGCACTGGATATTTTGAGGGTATCTTTTTGTTTTGTTGAGTTTTTGTTTTCGTTTTGTTGAGTTTTTCTTGACAGTGATAATTCGCTTTTTATATAGCTTAGTTTCTCTGACTTGCATCTTCTTCAGCTTTGTATCCTGACTTGCACTGTGTCCAATTATTATTTCTCTTATAAGGCCCAGAACAATTCTGTTCATTTCAGGTTTACTGTTGGCCTCTTCCACCAAGTAAACTTCTGGTGTGGAGAGGTGTAAAAGGAATCAGGCATATACTGTCAATAGATTGACAAAGTCGTTTTTAAGTGAATCTACTCACTTCAGGGTCTGCATTAATCACCTGAATATATTAATATAGTGTATGAATTTCCAGCTATCATCTTTCATTCTTTTTCCCACAGGCAGGAGTGGGGAACCTTGTTTGGCATATACTTTCATTTAAATCCTGTCTCAGTTTGTTGCTGTTAGGTCTAGACTTGTCACAGGCTTTGGTACCCATGAGAAGGTATTTCCACAGACTTGAGTAGCTCTTGTGTCTGTCTCCTGCACAGACGAATTGCTTTGGGGAAGAAAGTTCTTGTGCTTCACAGTCTCCAGTGAATCACTTATTTGTATGTGCTGGGCTTAGAACATTGATTGCTTTTGAGGACTGAGGCTTTGAATGTGGTTTGCTGTGCTATGAAAAAACAGCATGCATAGTGGCAGGGGACAAACATATGTGTGCCTCTGCTGTTTGGGGGATCAACAGCAGCATTTGGATCTGTTGTTTCCTAATGGCTTCATAGGCAGGTACACAGCACTCCTGTAGTTTCAGTCACACCTTGGTTCCTCTTGGGTTTACTATGTAAATAGCTGTAAGAATGGGGCTTAGAGTTGATGAGAAGTCAACTCTTCCAAGTAGTTTATCTGTAAAATGAATTCAAGATGAACAACGTTAAATCCACCATAATTTTGAATGAGAGTACCTGCAAAAGGATTTAATGGTTTAAGTATTTCATTAGATTAATTTGGATTTCTGAGTGTGCTTAGATAATGAAGCCTTCCAGCACAACACCCTGAAATAACTTCCTACGGACTTCACTACAGTGGAGGATTGTAACTGTTTCTTCTGCTTCTTAACCTCATGATGAAGTTCATTCTGGTGCTGTTGTTACTCTTTTTAGCAGCTGCATTTTAGGAGGCTAGAGATAAGAAAAAAGTTCCAGCAATTCTGATGGCCTCAAAACTCTTAACACTCCAAATTTTCCTGAAGCTTCTGTTACCTTATTGGAACGCCATTACTTTGCCACTACAACAAATTGGCTGTGGTAGAAGTGCTTTGGCTGTACCAAAAAGTTGCTTCAACAAAATATCTCTCTTCAGAAGCTGTTATCTAATGGGTAGCACCTTGGATTGTTGAACAGATATGCTCCCCTGCTTGTGGGGGTTGCTTTCAGCTGATGCTGACAGGGGCACAAAAGGGAGAGAGACAGTTTGTGTGTGTGTGTGCGCTTCTAGATGTCAGTGCCCAAGGTAACGATCAGTAGGTTTCCACGGTTTTAGCCAATCTGGCTGTGTTTCAAGGATTTCTGCCATGTGTTATGGAAATGCACTTCTGTAGCAAGAACGTGGTGGAAACAATCTGTTTTCCAGTGCTGGTGCAGGGGGAAGAAATGAGTGACAGTGGCTTATTCTACATGACATATTTATATGTAAGTTCTACTCTGTAGTTCATATACGAGGCTATTCACAGAGGTATCTTTTGGCTTCTTTTTAAAAACAAACATGACTTCCCAAACAATAGGACTGTTGCATTTATTTGTGCCCTGGAGTGCTTGAATATGCTTATGAAGGACCAACATACATGTTCTATTTCTTGACAGCCAAGGAAAGCTCTCCCTAAAGAGGAAAACAGCTCAGCTGAAGATTGTAGCTGACATAGGAGAGTCATTGATGTGACAGCACTGTGGCTGTTAATGACAGGTTTACTGCTGTTCTTGCTGCCCTGAAGGATTTTTTGCTGAAGGTAGGGATATAGCATAGGCAGTGAGAACTAGAGGGCTGCTGGTTCAGATTGCTGGCTTTGCTTGTAATGCTGCTTGGCATAGCTTGTAAGGGGATCTTTTGTATAACCTGAAGTTTGTCACTGTCAGCTCAGCTGCAGGCAACTCCCTTGTCTCTTGATTGCAGCTCTTTATTTGGTATATGAAGAGCATAGATTTGCATTATAGGGTGGGAAGAGGCAATGTGGGGCTTGGGGCAGGTGGAGAGAACTTTGCTGTGCTGGCAGCAAGGAATTATTACCCAGGCTTAATAACCTGAAATATCAGATGAATGTTCGCTGCGTCATGTTGTTCTCTGGAAAGAAAAGAAAGATCTGACAGAGACACTTTGAAGCCACCTGAGGTACATTCAAAGTGCCTTTACGATGCTGGCTTGAATGCTCATCTTCTGTGCTATCTGAAATGTGGTGGTGTGTGTGGAGGGGGCTGTGGGATGGTGTGGGAGCTGAATTGACCCACGGAAGTAAATGTTTATAAGCAACTTTTTTTGGGAGCTATACTTTTGGAAAATGAATCCTTGAGGGACTGCCAATGGGCCTGTCTGTTCAAAAACCTTGAGCAAGAGTTTGAAATTATTTGCAAAAAGAAGGAAGCCTTTTGATGCTGAAAGAAATTTGTCAACATGCTGTCAGTGTGTCAGAATGTGCCTCTTCCTCTCACTCTGCCATTTGTTGAATGTCCTGTTTCTTGGTCTTGTGAAATAAAACTGGCTTGTGCCTAAGACTGGGAATAATTGACTTTCCTCAATCCTTTCCCTTTTACATCCTGAGGAAAAAAAAAACCAAAAAACAATTATATTTGTAAAAAGTTATGTTCACAGGAAAGCAAAGAAGAAACCCAAAAAAGTTCCTGCAAGCCTTTAAGAGCTGATGTTAAGCTCTGGATAGTATTTTTTTATGAAGAAAAGAGGTTAAAGGAGTGACCAAGAGCAAACCTTTTTTTTTTTTGTTGAGGATGGTGAGAGGTGTCAAGAGGAAGCTGGAGCTGAGAGATGCTTGATGTTGAGTGAGAGGAATGTGTGTAAAACTTCTGTTATGCTTCTGTCAAGTTAAAACACCTTCAACACTGAATGCAACTTGTCAATTATCGCTGTAACAGACCACACAGCAGAGTTGTGCTCAGGAAGAACAGTGCACAAAATGACCTTTCCAAGCACAATCACTTGAACTCACAAAGTTTTATATTCATATAAACAGTTATCCCAGTGTGCCACTGTGGGCTGCACATTCCTAAGCAAACAGTGAGTCTCTTTTCATGCTCTTTGCCCCCTGAGGTTCTGCTGGCAATGTCAGCTGATAAAATTTCTTGTCCTGCAGTGATCTTCTCTTCTGACAGGCTCTACCCACAGCGCACTACCAATGCTTCTGTTAAAACGAACCAGACCCTTTGATCTGATAGACTGGAACCAGGTCCTGCTGCTCACATTAGTCCTTGGGCTTCTCTGGACTGTGGTGTCTGGGTTTGTTACACTGGAGCGTTCGTTCCACAGCTGCTCTTCTTCCCTGTGGAACTGCAGTTTAATCTTGTGCTGAAGGAGACTGAGTAGACACACATGTGTGTTCTCTTCTTTGCACATAAGCACTATTTAGGTGGTGTAAATCACTCCCTTAACCCGATTTCTCATTCCCTGCTGCTTCCCAAAAATGTCCACCGGCCACACGTTCAGGGATGTTACAGGCTGCAAGACTATTGTTACCAGAATATGAAAATCTATTTGTAAAAGAATGAATGGGAGTTGATGCCCAAACCATTTGAATTTCAATAGGAAATATTCAGCCTTGTTAACTGAATGTATTATTTAACCAGCTTTCTGTTAAATGACATCATGATAAAAGAACTCAACCTGTTTTCAAATGGATGCATGCTAATAGCTTCTAGCAGGTGCTCCCAAAATCAAGGGAGTCAGTGGAATTTCAGAATGCCCTCTCTCCATAAAGAAAACTCATTTCCAGAAAGTGTTTGTGTTTGTAGTCTACTTTATCAAATCTATGAGACTATGATCTCTTTGTACTTCTGCTGTTTTGAGAATGATATTTTTGTAAGGATTCAGATTGCATCAGTCTTAAGTGGAAATTCTACACAGGCTTAGCTGTGCTGATGTCAAAGCACCTCTGAAATGTATGACTTTGGGGTCCCACGAGTTGGCATAAAGCTTCTAGGAAAAGAAAGAACAACAAAACAACCCAAAAACCAGCAACCACAAGCGAACAACAAAAGCTCTAAACTCTCTGAAATGTCTTTTGTTACCTGACCTGCAATTGCTCCAAGATGCTGGCACAGAACTACAAAAGTGCATTTCATCTGCAGTTACAGACTGATAGATATTCTTTGCAGCTGACAGTAGGCAGTGAGGCGTAATTCCTTTTGTTCCTTTGGTTGTTTAGCACAGTAAGTAAATTTAGGTCAAACTCTCCATCATTTGATCACATGTCTGGAAATGTAATACATTTTGTCTAATAGCCAGGGGAAACAGTCATTTAAGCAAGTAACTGTTTCATTTCTTTAAGTGCCTAATTTGATAGACAAGGCACAGTTCATAGGAAAACAATGGATCCTACAATGGGATATTCTCAGCTTGACCTTTGTGCTCGTTTGGATACTTGGTGGGGCCTGTTAACGTGAAGATGTTTGCCAAATTGGGATGAGTGTAGCAACACCGCACATATAATACAGTCTAAGTCACATCGTGGAGGAGGTTGCATCATGTGTGTACTACAAATTATGTGCCACTCTCTTTTCTTGCCATAAGGTTTCTGAAATAGGATGTAAAGTAAGAGCACTTAGTGAAAGCAAAACCCACAGCTTGCCTTTCCTTTCTAATTTCAGAATAGCAGGGGCTTGTGTATTTTTCACCCTTCTTTATCCTGGAGACCCAGTTCAGCACTTTATTGCACGTGGGCTATCACATTGGAAGCAGCTAAAACATAAGGTGGATTTAAAATGAAGGGACATCTGTATGGATGAGCTACTGTATAAACAGATTATAAAATACGCAGTTTGGAGAGGTGGAACTTATCTACCCTCTGTAAGGAACTTTGCTGGGCATTACTTGATAAGTTTAGCCATCATCTCTTAAAGATCAATTTTGATATTGCTGTTGCAGCTCTGATTAATTCCACATTGGCCTCTTATCGTGCAGTCATGGTTTGGAGTCTTGGGGAAGGTTTACTTTCTAATGGAAATATATTTTGCTGGTCTACTTTAATAATTAAACCCTTCTATACTTGTAGTTTAGCACTGTCAACTGAGCATCAGTAATTATTCAGTGTATCGTGTTCCTCTCCAATGACGCAGTTGCTTTTTGTTTGGTAACGACCCAGGAGAGAGAATCTGCACTCATGTCTAACCAGAAATCCACTAGAGGAACTGTATTGTTAAATCTTATATTTTTTTTAAAAAAATTCCAGTTTAACTGGGAAAAAAAGAAAAAGACTTCCTACTGCAATTTTTAATTTGGATGCAGAAAACAAGGCTGTACAACTAGTTTTGCAAATTCTTCTAGCGCTTTTTTTCCAGGCAGAACAAGTGTCCGTCTTTGCTGTCTTACTACCACACCTTTCATCCTAGACTCTCATTGATCTGCCTCCTTGAGGGAAGGTCTTTATTGTACCTTCATCTGTGATGAAAGTTTGCAGCAATTACCTCTCATTCTCTTCTTTCTCTAGAGCATAATATGTGCATGATTTTTTTTTTTTTCAAGTACATACCAGCTAATAAGCATATTTAAAATAATGAGTCCCAAGGACTATGGGAAAAAAATTAATGTATACCGTTTAGCTTCTGAAAATCTTTGTTTTTAAACCTAAAAACTATTTCACTGTTAATCATATTCCTTTCTTTCATTGCAGTTTTACATCCCCCAGGTTCTTTTCTCAACACTGTTGCTTTTAAAATCTTATTTTATGCTGCTTTTTCTTTTTTTTTTTTTTTAAATTCTCAGAGGTGTAGTCATCTTGTGCATTAATTTGCCTGTGATTCCAAGCTGTGTGGTAGACAGTTGATAGCAGCTGTCTGGTAGCTCCTCTCTTCCAGTGGTAACTGCTGAAGTTCTCTCCTTTTTTTGCTGCTGTCTGTTTTTTATGTGCTTCTTCAGTAGTGGTATGGTTACTAATTCTTTCCCTTCCACTTTGTTCTCACCAAGATGATTCAGGCTCTGTCCATTCATGACTAGAAGGTTAGCAGTTTTCACTGATGGCATACAGCATTCAGAATTTCTAATATTCAGGTCAATATATAAGAAATGCTTTTAATTGGAATATATTGCTTCATTTTCCTCCTTTCCTCTCTCCTTCCCAGTTAATTTCAACCATGCTTAGGTCATAGAGGAGAAGAGATCTCTAATTTGACCAGAACAATACAACTAAGTCATGTTGCCACACTTAAAACCTTATGTGACTGCAGGAGGACACCAGTTGTGAGAGAGACTGGAGAACTGGAAAACTCTGTGCAGGCCTACAGCTCTCCAAGGGCAGGGACTACATTAGTTTAATGGTTGGTGGTGTTTTATCTTCCTGCCTCTTCACATCCAAGAAGCTGAGCAGAATGTTCTGTTCTGTTCCAGTGACTGCTGGACTAGTATGATTTTGTATGTACTATGCACCTCTGAAAGTAAGAGAACTTGTTTGTTTAGGCACCAACAGGGATTTCTTTTTTCCCCTTCTAACTAAATGTTTAGAAATTAAGTGTCTGCCTTTTGTTTCTGACACACTTTGGGAACAGTTTTACACCCAGACTTCTCTGGAGGCTCCTCTCCCTTGGTTTTCCTGTTATTAACATACAAATCACTACTGTTGCAAGTGAGAATAGAGCCAATTTTATGATCTCTCATCAGGGTCCTCCCAGTTCTCTTGCAGCTAGGGAAAACAAATGGGCCTTTTAGTGTACTCTGAAAGTCAATAAACTAAAACTAGTTTGTAGGGGGTGGGGGTGCAAGTTCCCAAGCTGGGGGGGGCACACCAGAGAGTGCACCTCTGCATTCTTTTTAGTGACATTCCTGCCCTACTGCCCAGCTGTAGGCAGTCTGCTACAAAGAAACTGTTGTTTGTTGGTTTATTTTTGTAGATGCACACCTTTCCCAAATACTTTAAGGTGAATTTTCCAAACACTTCTAGCAACTTCATCAGCAAAAAATAAGCTCCTTGAATTCCATGTCCAGAAAAGGTCAAAAAAACCTGGTGAAAATTGTTTGATAGGAAATGGAATGTTGATACTGTCTTGCTTTGTAGGTAGGTTCTGAACTGGGCATGTAGTATTTCTTCTAGAAGGGAGAAGCTATAGGTGAAAGCTGCAAAGTATAACCTCTGGTAATCTAATGGCAGGAAAAAAAGCAGCTGACCAGATTTTAGGTGGAAATCCATTGGCCAATTCTTTCTATCCTGTAGACAGGAGTTTAAAATTCAGTGGAATGTCTGATTTTAGATACAGTAATTGATTAATTTTTTTTTTAAAATAAAGTTGTGATGATTGAAGAGAAAAGAAAACAGGTTTGCTGAGACTCTATGGTTGTGAGTAGACAGGAGTGAAGGAAAGAGATAAAGCAGCTGTTTCAGTTTTTGGCTTTGTATAGTCTTTCGCACACCTTTCCCAGAAGAAGCTTCCTCACAGTTTGAGAATCATGGGATAGAATCATAGAATGCATTGGGTTGTATGGGACACTGTAAGGTTATCTTGTTCAACTCTTGGCATGCAGTGAGCAGGGACATCTTTACCTAGTTGCTCAGAGTCTCATCAAATTGGACTTTGTGTCTCCACCAGTGGGGCCTCTGTCACCTGTCTGGGGAACCTGTTGCAATATTTCACTACCTTCAATTCAAAGAACTTCCTCCTAATGTCCAAGAGAAGAAAGCAGTTTTCTTCCATCTTCAAAACAGAATAAAGGAAGACAGAAAGAGGCAGTAAAGTTGCTTAACAATAAAGATCCTTTCTAAACAAGTGTGTTTACACCTATCAGTTCAGAGTGACTAGGCAAGAGTGAATGACTTAATTGCTTTGCAAGCAAACAAGGAGAAGCACATGGAGCTTCTTTGAAATGGCACCGCTGCTTTTCTAGTACTGAGACAGATTTGCTCTGGGAGTTACCAGGTCTGGTCTTGAGGACATTGCTAGCCATAGGGTACCCTGCCAGCACAAGGACGTGTCAGAGCAGGACTGGGTTGTCTCAGGCAAGCAGATGCCAGCTGGCTTTGTAAAAGCAAGGCAGCTCCATTTTTGTGTCTGGCGAAGGATACTGAGAGGGAGGTGTCTCAGTTGTGTGGTTTTGTTTCTTTGGTGAATAGTTTTGAGGTTGTGGGTTTTGGTTGTTTGTTTTGTTGGTTTATTTCCTCTTTAGAGAGGATTTTCTTCTATGCCCACTTTCTAATACTGAAAAAAGAGATACTGTTGCAAGCTGAGGGGGATTGGGCTTCCTTCATTTGCTTCAAATTAGAGTAAAAAACCATGTTGCACCCATACCACATAGGCAGAGATTTACGTCATGGATTACATTAGTGTCTGATGCCTTCTTGAGAGCTGAAATAAAAGACTTTGGTTGCATCACACCTTGTTTTATGCACTGAAGCTTATAGGCATTATGATCTCCTTTTCCTTCTATGTAGGCTTGAAATTTTCTCCAGAAAATTGCAAGTTCTCAAGTGATGTCTTGGCCTTAGAAACATAAAATAAAGGACAACCCAACTGTAACACCAGCAGCAATGTGATCTCATGCTTTGCCTACCTGCAGTAGATGAAGGACCTCCTGTGAAAACCCAGGGGAGGCAGGCTGCTTCTGTAGGGTGTTTAAGGACAGGGTTCACTGTACTTATTTGCTCATAGCTGGCTATCTAGTTTGTTTTGTGATAAGACTAAAGACTCTCTGCAGAATAGAAACTGTCTAGTAGTGAGTAAACAGAAGAAGCCATTTCTGGCAGTCAAGACAGAGCCATAATGTTCCAGATAGCTCACAGTATTTGAAGTAACTAATATTAAACAGATACAGTGTTTCAGAAGGTAGAAGGGCCTTGTATGTAGGGGGTCCCCTGCCCCTTATCATTTGATATAGTCTCCTGTTGAAGAAAAAAAAAAAAAAAAATGGCACTTTGCATGACAAGTTTGGGAGGCTCCAAAATAAACCTGATGTTTTCTTCATGTAGTGTTCTTGTGGGAAATACACACACCACAATTCTAATGTTTTGTAACTGATGGGGGCTTGTCTCGGTGTGTATGTATGTAGTATCTCTTACCTTTCCTCTGTGGTGACCCAGATGATCTAAACTGCATTCTGCCAGAGAGAGGTTTCTTAAGTATCCATCACAAATCTGAACTTTCCATTTAAAGGAGTTATTCAAGAAGAAAGACAAACAGATTAGGAACATGATGCAGATGAATGGGCAAGTACAATAGTAATAGTAATGTCCCTAGCAGTGCTGGAAGCAATGTGTTTGCAGAGACATGTATAGATCCCCAGTTAGGAGTGGATAAGCAGATAGAGAGCCCAGGAGGGCCAAGAGGTTCATTTCATTGATTCTTTTAATCTTCCTTCAGTATTCCTGGGACTTACATAGATCAATGGAGAATATGTATTATTTAAAGTGAACTACTGGAAAAAGATATTAGAACTAAGGTCAATCTCTCCTTGGCTTTCAGCAAACCTTTGAAAATACTGGTTTGAATGTAATTGTGGCTAGAGTAGATTCTGTAAAAAAATGAAGATACTGGATTTGAGTGAACAGGAGACAAAATAATTTGGCAAGACTCACTTAGTGTGTTTTGGCCTGTTCCATGCTGGTTGTCTATATTAGATGCCAATGTGATGGCGAGACAGGGCTACCAGGCCATCGTTACCTCTGGCTGACCACATGAATACCATGATTTATTGACTTAAAATGTAGGAATGACTACAGCCTGGCAAATAGTAGTTAAAGAAATTCCCTGCAAGACCAACATCAGTTGGAAATGACCTTGATAGCAGTTACAGCATCTCAAGGACACTGAAACTTATGTGAGTTTTTCAGCTCTATTCAGAAAAAGATTTGTGTGTGCATGTTTTCATTAGGTGCTGAATTGCAGCTTGCTGTTTTTGTTTTCCAGAGGCTCCTGAATCTATGAAAAGATCATTGGTGGTTTCCAATTAAAGGCTTTCTTGGTTGGATCATGCACTAAGCTGTGGCAAACAATGTGGTTTTGGGAAGATTTGTACTTGGCAGGGAAGTTCTTTGGGGATGTCCCTTCTTTTGCTCTTTTCCTATGCCCTTGGAAAGCTTTGGAGCACTTATGTAAATGCATATGTAGTGTGACTATGTAAGTCAGATGTTGCATGTGACCCTTCCTAGTTTAACACCACAAAACTGAGGATGTAGGTTAGACTTTACCATCTTCAGGGTTTATAGTGATTGATTTTTATTTTTTGTGATGGAAAAGATGAAATGTATCAATTTATAGCTAAAATATTTATAGCACAGGGCATGATTTTATGAGTTTACTTACACTCCCTAACGTGCGTCCTTCAACCTTGACTCTAAGAATAAGGTGAAAAATTAACATGCTCCACCCAACTCTTCCAAACTATTCAAGTATCACAGTATCACCAGGGTTGGAAGAGACCTCAAAGATCATCAAGTCCAACCCATCACCACAGACCTCAAGACTAGACCATGGCACCGAGTGCCACATCCAAACCCGCCTTGAACACCTCCAGGGGCGGTGACTCCACCACCTCCCTGGGCAGCCCATTCCAGCAGTCAATGACTCTCTCAGGCAAGAACTTTCTCCTCACCTCCAGCCTAAACTTCCCCTGAAGTGCTGTGATCCAAAAGTCAGTAGTTTTGTTTTTATTCTGAAAGCACAGAAACTAAGTGGAATGGACCAGGACAAAGGATGTCCAATCCCTAATTTTAGATTATTTCCAACAGAAATCATAATTCTCACATCCAATCCTGTATTTAATCCTTCAACTGCCAGGTTAATAGTGTTTGGAGACCTGGGATGATGGGAATGAGAAATGTTTATTAGCTAGGTAATGGGTGCTGGACAAGAAGTTTGTGGTGGACAAGAATGTTTTTAAGTCTCAAATACTGGGTTCTCCAGGTGAAAGTACTAGAAAATAATTACCAGTTAGTAATAAAAAGAGAAGACAGGAAATACTTGTCCAAGATTTAGAGCAGTCATGAGAACAGTAAATCTGTGTCTATACTAGCAACTGGATTTTAAATAAAAGTATGGTGTTGAAGCTAACCCCTTGACTGTCCCAATTTATTGTATATTGATTCAGTTCTAAGTGGTCTAGGATCAGCTGGATCCCTCCAGGAGAAAATAAAACTGGAAGTTTAGGTCCAAATAAGCTCCAGTGTTTACTAGAGTTTAAACTCTATCCTCCGCTTTGGATTTTGCCCCGCGGTGGAGGGAATTTGTGTCTTACAGCATGAGGCTCAGTGCCACAGCAAAGTCATGCACAGGACTGGTCTAATGGATGCCACCACACCCCTGAAACACTTCTTCTGGAGCTACCTTACCTCTCCAGTTCCAACTCTGTGCAAGTGCCTAACTCAACCCCAGTGGACTCGATGATCTTAAAGGTCTTTTCCAGACCAAACAATTCTGTGACTCCATGAACAGGAAGCTGCATTTAATGCATGCTGTGAAAGCACAGCTCTTCTAAACTTCTGTACTGAGAAGCTACAGGGCAGCCTGTTTTTTTCCCACTAACTGCCATGGGTTAGCCAGCTTACAGGGCAGTAAAGGTGGAGCCTGTCCCTGACCCCTAACCATAACAGCGAGCACTTTCTGGAGGTCTCTGTTTACCTGAAACACACAGCAGTTAGTAGCTGAGGTGCAGGTTGCTTGCAGTAACCTCTCTCTCCCCTGACCGTCTCAAGCAGAAGTTGCTGTGTCACCCTCAGTCAGCCCCTGCAGGGGAGCTGCAGGGATGCAGTGCTGCTGCTGCTGCGGCTCTGTAGTCGTGCGAGTCCCTCTGCAGAGATGCTCTGCAGCACAAACTCGTCCCTCTCACTTCAGCAGTCTGGGAGCTGTGTTGGTTTCTAGCTGCAGGGAACAGCATGCAGACAGTCAGTTGCAAGTCTTCTGAGGTGGGACAAAGAGCTGTTGTGGGCTACCGTGTGCTATCCTGCCATTGCACCAGCAGGATCTTGAGTTCATGTAAAACTGTTAACAGGATGGGATGGAGATGTAAGCAGGCTTGTGCATCAGCAGGAAAACCAGAAAGAGCAAGCCACAGCTTCCTTCACAGCCCCCAGAATATGAGTCTGCAGGAAATTGAGTAGATATCCAGAAAATCCTGGGAAGAGGGCCCTGCTGTCCTGAGATCATGTATTTATTACTCCTGGGCAAAATGAGGTTTTCTACCTTCTTCCTCTGTGGCACAGGCTACAGAAAGAGGGATGCAGGATGGGACAGAAGTTCATGTCTCAAGAAAAGCTAGAAAGTGAAGGTGTTCTTTCTGAGTGTCATCTTTCCCACCCAAGCTGGTGCTGCCATCTGATTCCTTAACTTATTAATTTCCCCTCTGCTGCTTCAACAGCTTTTAACAAGCTTTCCTTCACCTGCCCTTCCTCTTAGCAGCTTTATAGTAGACAGGTATGGCTTTGTGACTGTTGTGTGTTGACTCCAGTCGACAGCTAAGCACCCACATTATACCTCACTTGGTCTCCCCTCTCAGTGGGAGGACCAAAAGCAAAAAAAAAAAAAAAAAAAAAGTGTGTCAAGATAGTTTCCAAGAAGGTGGTGCTGGAAATCCAAGTGATGCAAGGGCAATTGGTCACTCCTTCCCATTGTCACGCTAATGCTGGGCTAGCAACTGCTACCTTGGAAAACAAAACTTCCTGGATTTTATTGCTGAGTGTGATGTATTAAACTCCATGGGATATCACTTTGGACTATTTGGGACACCTGTCCTGGCCGTGTCCTCTCCCATGTTCTTGCCCACCCTTAGCCTGCTTTCGATTGCAGAGTGAGGAAAAGAAGGCGACCTTGACACTGTGCAAGCACTGTTCAGCCATAGCTGAATCACTGCCGCTATCAACACTGTTTGAGTTGCAAATCTGAGGCACAGCACCATATGTGCTGCTATGAAGAAAGTTAACTCCATCCCAGACAGATTCACTACAAGAGTCCAGTGTCACAGTGGGTCTGCAGCATGTCCCATGGTGTAAATGGGCACCCAAATGCTGCAAATGATCCTTTCCTTTGCATCTCACCACATTTGTAAGTGTTACTAACATGGTGCTGAAATAGTTGTAAAAAATGAGAAGATAGTGCAGTGCTTTTTGGAGAGACCTGTAGTTTAGGTCATGCAGCCCTGGAGGAGAACTTCCCTTCAGAAAGTTTTGAACAGTTTTGTGAAGATGTTTTGGCCTGAGGCCAGGCTCTGATGCCAAGTAACCCTCCTAAACCAAATATGATTGGGATATGCGGTGTTTCAGTGCCAGCTTTATAGATCTGCTGAACAGCTTGCTTTGGGCTAAGTCATTTCCTGACATGAAATAGCCTAAAAGCCAAGGTGCTTGCCCTCAGCCCTTGTAGCCATTTAATCTTTTGTTCCAGCTCATTGTGTTTGCAGAGTACATCTCCCTGTTTCAGTAGCTAAATACTCATAAAGGGACCTGTTACAACTTGTGAAAATGATGCCAGTTTTTATTAAAAACCTCCCTCAGACTCTGTGACTGAGTTCTTAATGAAACAACTGCACAGGTGCCGGGATACTCTTTCTGTTGCCATACACTGCTGAAGGGTGGAGACCAGTCTCATTACTCATTCTCAGCTTTGGTGTGGCAGGTGTTGCTGTAGTGTGGTACACCCATCCACCTGATTCAGTATTAGCCATCAGCTGTGATCCTTAAGGTTAGGATCTTCTTAATGATTTTAAGGTAGCAGGATTTGGGCAGGGTCACTATTTGCATGGGAAATGCCCTTGGAAAAAACCTGAAGTGCTGAAGGCAGGCTGAATTGCTAGGTAGTGGATTCTCCTTCCCACTCAGTACTTCATCAGTGCTGTGGTCGGGAGTTGATTTCTAAGTTGGTATCTTTTAAATGTCAGACTTTTTTAAACTAGTTGTGGTAATGCAATACCATGGTGACATTTACCACCAGCAGAAGCATTAGTCTGGGGATCCTAGCCTTCTCCAGCAGGCAAAAGGTGAACCTTGTCTCTTCAGGAGGTGGCAGTGACACCACGCGTGCTGATACTCTGGCTGCAACGTCGATCCATCTTAGGATAACATGAGCAAGCAGTATCTTTTGTAGCTATCAGTTTTCCTTCAGCCACATAAGCAAATTTGAACTCAAAAGCCAGAGTTGACAAAATATTGCAAATGAGAAACAATGCCAGTAAATCCAACTGTCTTTCCATGTGGCACTGCAGCTTCTCAGTCAGCTTCGTGGGAGTGTGTCTGTGTCGCCTTGCTGGCTTTGGAGGTATGTGTGTGGGACTGAGAAATGATGTTTGCAGCTGAGAGTAAAAAAGCTGATAGGGCTGTCTGTGTTGTCAGCCTTCAGAAATAAAACTGTAGGTGTGCCAGAGGGCCCAGAACTGCAGGGAGAAACCTAAATAGAACCAGTACTGCAAAATCTGAAAGAAGGATGGAGGTATGTGTCTAGAGGCTGAAACCCAGCTGTCTGGAGAGATGCTTAAGGGAAACTCACCTGTTTTACTTCCAAGAAAACCAAGTGAATTTGAGCAGTATGGATGTACTCAAAATTCCTGGAAGAAATGAAATAAGATGACTGTTTTATTTTTGTCCTCTGTCTAAAATACCAAGGACCAGTTATTAACAAATGACCTTGTACCTGTAATTTTTGCACTGACACTTGCAGTGCAGCATTTTGCACACCTAATTTGGAATGTAAAATATCTTACAGGAGAATTTGGAAGGAAAAAGACTTTTTGCTCCAGGAGGTACAGAAGTAATGAACAAGCTCCATACTAAATAATACCATCCATAACCTACATAGCAAAACTTCATGTGGCTGTTTGGCCACAGGGTAAACATCCTTTTAATACACCCAGAAACTGAAAATTGGTTGGCCTTCATAGGTATAAAAGTAGTGTCACAGTTCATATGTGTTGACGCCTGCCAATTGGTATTGATGTTTGCTGATGACTACCATAACAATCAGTATTCATGTCTATTGAAAGCTATCTATATTGACAGGTAAGGATGGGTAAAAATGCTTGTCTAAATCAGTCTATCAATACTTACCTATCAATAGGCGATAACAATTATAGATATTAAGGACTACTGATGTTGAAAGGTAGCAATATTGATACCTATAAATGCCTACTGATATCAAAATCAATAGGTGTAGATGACTCTTGAAATCTGTAACTCATGGAATTGTTTAATATGCCTGTCCATGTCTATTGATTACAGAATCAGTATAGAAATTGATAGGTGTCAATGCCTAACAATATTGAGTTTGACACATTGATTTTAAAAGATACTGATTCCTTTCCATAGGTACCATGCCTATTGTTATCTGAATTGGTATTGAAAAGGTTTTGATGCCTACTAATAATGAAATCAGGTTTCAAAATTGAGAGGTACTGATAACTTTATTATCTATCAAAAAGCATTAATAGCAATAGATAATTGAAATTGGTGTTAACAGTTATAAGTCTTGATGCCTCTCAGTACTGAAGGGTGTTGTGCTTGGTAGATGTCGATGCTTGTTGAAACCTGTTGAAGTATCAGTATTTTTACTATGCGTAGAGACTGGCAAGTAGGACTTTATACAACTGATGTGTAGCCTGTAATTATTTATTGGCTAACACATCAGTAGCAACAACACTCTGCTAGGCCCACCAGAAATGTGTGCACCACCACCCCTAATGCAAACATCTGGTGTGTCTCTGGTGGTTGGTCAGGTGGAGAAGCATCTGATCCTTCACTTTGCTTTTGACTAATAGCGCGTTAGGGCTTTATACTTTTTCGTGGGAATATTTGTCTCTGGAGTCTTTGAATTACTCTATCCAACTCAAAAAAAATTCACTTCAGTCTTTGTTTTTACTTGTTTTACTTTATATTGCTTTTATTTATCTTGCTTTGTTTTAGCTCACAGCTCACCAGTATTGTATTGCATAAAGCTGAGTACAGGTCATGCCTCTGTGCTTTGCAAAAATCAGCCTGAAACTACAGAAACCTAACTCCTGAGACATGGATGTGGTTTCAGTTTACAGAGGAGAGATGGTTCTGTATGTCAGAATTCTTGTTTAATTAATCTGACTCATTACATACTCCTAGGTGTAATGATGAATGAATTTACAGCTTAGAGAACTCCTTGGTGCTTTAGTGACAGTGCATACACTAAACAGAGCAAAATGTGAATCTCATTCTTCTTGAGACAATTTAGACCCATAAACAGATAGGAAATTTACTTGGTCTCCAGCATCTGTACTTTATTTCTGTATCTGAAAACATCTGTGTCCATACTGTTACAGACAATTGCTTTTCTTTCAAGTAAGAAATGTCTAAGAAGTTCAACTTTTTCTTCTCATCTTACTTTTCCTACCATGGTCCCATTGAAATTTCTTTAAGGTACACTAATATTAAACATCAGGGTTAAAAAGATGCTATCAGGTGGATGTAAATGGAAGTTGGGTAGACCTAATTTTCACCACTAAAATAAATGTAAAGGACTCTTTGTATTGAAGGAACACCTTTCTCAAGTGCAGGAGAGCTATTTCTTAATGATGGTGACTGTCATGAACTGTATTTGCAGACTTGAATTTCATTGGTTGGCAGGCAAAAGCTTTGCTGTTTAAAATCTTGGGCTGTGTGTTTTCACGTAGTGACTCTAGGCTGCAGGAATAAAGACAGCATAGCTGCTGCCACAGCTCAAACTATTGCATGTGTGTTGGTAAAAAAAATAAAACTGCCAGTGTGGTGGGTTTTTTTTTTTTTTTTGAATGTTTATTCTCCTACAAAATGCTTCTTGTTGCCTTTTTTTTTAATGATTCTGCAGATTGCCTTTAATATGGAGATAGTCCTAAAGTCCAAGCCTCATTATTTACCTTCATAACCTCCACTTACTTCCTGAACCTCTGTAATTCTTACAAAGTGTACAATAATTGAGAAAATGCACTCAATGTCAGCTTTATGATGCAAAGAATAAGGCCGCTTCTGCATTAGTCAGTAGCATCCTGGCTGTATCAGGAATAGTGTGGCCAGCAGGACCAGAGAACTTGTTCTTCCTCTGTACTCAGCATTGGTTAAGCCATATCTTCAGTACTGTGTCCAGTTCTGGGCCTCTCAGTTTAAGAAGAATGTTGAGATGCTCAAACATGTGCAGAGAAGGGCACCAAGGCTAGTGAGGGAGCTGAAGCACAACCCTGTGAGGAGAGCCTGAGGGAACTGTGGGTGTTCAGCCCGAGGGCAGACCTCATTGCTGTCTACAATTACCTGGAAGGAGGTTGTGACCAGGTGGGGTTGGTCTTTTCTCTCAGGCAACCATGAAGAGACAGTGTCAAGTTGCGCCAGGGGAGGTATAGGCTGGATGTTAGGAAGTTTTTTGCAGGAAGAGAGATTGGCATTGGAATGGGCTGCCCAGGAAGGTGGTGGAGTCCCCATCCCTGGAGGTGTTGAAAAGGAGACTGGATGAGGCACTTGGTGCTATGATGTAGTTGATTAGATAATGTTGGGTAATAGGTTGAACTTGATGATCTTTGTAGTCTTTTCCAACCTGATTGATTCTGTGATTCTGTGTTTCACAAGCCTTATATGACCTCTTTTAGTATTTTTCTGTGTAACTCTGTTAACGGATATCAGTTTATGACCTTCCCTATTGTGCTGGTTTGAGGCTAATTGGAATATTTTAATAGAGAAAATTACACTATAGGCTGTGAAAGGAAAACATCCTGATGTCTACTTCACTCATACGCTTGCTGGAGAATTGTTTGGGAACAGTAACCAAAACAATTGATAAGTCAGTCTCTCTCTGTCGCTTGCTGGAACAGGAGCTGCTGTGGGATCTAGCAGCTTCTGAGCTCTGGCTCCTCTGCTGATTAATCCTCACTAACCACTTTTCTTATAACGCCCCTGGCTGATCCTCCTAATTTACCTTGCACGTAAGGCAAACCTTGGGGTAAGGTACAGGGGTGGGGAGAAGGTGGAAGGGTGGTTGGGAGCCCCTCCTGGGGTCTCTGATTTCTGGGAGGGGAGTTGTGTTGTTGTATATAGTGTAAATATCTGCTGTACGTTGTGCAAAGCTGTAAATATAGCTTCATCATTTAACTTCCAGTCGACTGAGTTCTAGTCTGGGTCATTTTACAAAGTGTGGGGGGGCGGGGAACTCCCAAACCTTCACACCTATGGAAGTGATTCCTGGGAGCAGAAGAAGAAAGACACCACTGTTTCTCCATGAACTATTACATATTAGGTGCCTGGAGTTGTAACTCAATGATATTTGAATTATGGATACAATTTGACAGAGATGCTGTAGTAGTGGTCAGATGAAAACCCAAACTCTCCTGATGGGTAAGCAAATAATGGCTTATCTGGCAGAAGGAGCTTTAAAGCTTTTCTGTGTTATACCATAAAAAGAAATCTGGATCTATTTGGAATGGAGAAAATAAGTACCACTAACTGAGTCAATAACTGAGCAAGTGTTTGGTCTTGTGTTCCAGAGGAGCAGGTCTGTGTAGAATGGGGATAACTGTGTACTTCTTAGAGGGCATTTAGTCTTGGACATCTCTTAGACTGTGCAGAGAGTCAGGTAGGTATGTCCATGGTACGTGTACTTAGTGTAGAAGACATACTTCAGATCTGCAAATTGCTTCACAGTATCACCAAGGTTGGAGGAGACCTCAAAGCTCATCAAGTCCAAGCCGTTACCACAGACCTCAAGACCAGACCATGGCACCAAGTGCCACGTCCAAACCCGCC
>VWZE01004059.1:40068-132030 GCA_013396675.1 Eubucco bourcierii
GGGCATCCCCGGGCATCCCCCGCGGCGGAAAGTAGGAAGCGTTGGAGCAACTTGGTAGACAGATGGCAATGGCAGAGCGCAGGTCCTGCTCAGATAGTGGTGTGTAGGAAGGGGGCGGGGGGAGCCATGGCCAGTGTCTGTCTCCGTGTCACCCCCCATGCCCACGGGACCCATCGCCTTTCTCCAAGGGCGGTGAGCGTGTGCATGGGGNTCGCAGGGAAAAAAAATGCTTGGAAAGCATAAAACCTGCTCATCGGTGAAATTAAGCAGAAGTTGCCTTTCGGAGTGGGAGAGCCGCAACCGTTTAGTGGTGCGCTCAACGGGAGCAGGAGAGTGTGTTCCGGGACACTGAGCAGGCTCTCTAGGTGCTGCGTTTCCCCCTCTCCGGGGCGGAGCGCCCGGTGCCTGCTGCTGGAGAGCAACTTGCTAGAGCCCTCTCGTGCACGTGTTTTGAGAGCGTGTGCGGGGCGCGGGGAGCCGCGTGGAAGCGGCCCGGTCGGGAAGGGGCGACGTGCCGGCCGCCGGCGCAGCGGCCAGCAGGTGCACGGCAGCCCCGCAGCGCCCTACCCTCGCTCCGGGCCGGGGAGTTGGTGCGAGAGCGGGGAGGGGACGCGGTGGAAACTTAGGCGATGCGGGGGGTGCGGAGATCCCCTTCCCACGGCTCGGTTCGGTAGGTGCGTTGAGGCAATGCGCGGTTTTGCTGGCCTCTCGGGGCGGCTGTGGCGCGCCAGAGTTTGTTGACGAGGGAACGGAACGTCACCGGCTGTGTCGAAACGCGAACGTAACGTTAACGGCACAACAAGCGCGGGGGAGCGGCGAACGCCTCAAGTTGCCCGGGCGCCGATCAGGGTAGCTCCGCGATTTCGTTCTTCCCTTGGGGCTTGGGAAAGCAGGATGGGTCTGGGCTGCGGTGTGCCACATACCCGCGTTATTTCTGTGTAACGGTCCGTCCTCGTTCGCCCGCAGGAGGCAAGTGCAGCTCCAGCGATTATTCCACTTGCTGAAATTAGACAAAGCCGCCCTGATGCTGCTCCTGCTGCCTCCCTGCCCGTCCCCGGGCTCGGGTAGTCGCCGGCTCGGAAGATACTTATTTGAAATATGGTTTTGCCTTCTCACTGGTGCCTTCCAGTTCATTAACGATGAACGTGGGGCGCTCATTATTTTGGGGAGGGTGGAGGCAACGAGTGTTTGTTTGTTTGCACCGCCTGCTGGTTGGGTTCCTGTGACAAGAGGTGATACACAGTTTCCAGAACTGTCTGGGAGTGGGAGGAGAGACAGACACAGAAAAACGAGTTCAAGTCTTCTCCGTGCCACTACTGCGGCTGAATCCGCCAAACCGCCGTCCCGTCCCGTTCACCCTCCGCCTCCATCGTGGCGTGGAGATGGGGGTTGGGAGGGAAGGTGCTTTGGCCGTTTTCGGCTGTGACAGGGCTTTGGGGGAGAGGCGGCGGAGCCCGGGGCACCAAGTTTGATTTGCAGCCGGGGCCGAGCGGATTGGTGCGGCCGGCGGCGGGGAGGAGCGGGAGAAGGAGTCAGGGGGAGGAAGGAGGGATCCGGGGGGAGGGAGGGGGAACAGGGAGCCGGGTCGTTTCAAATGGAAACGGCAGCTGTACCCCTGCCCGGGGAGGTGCCAGCTCCGCGGGAGCGGTGTGACCGGGCGGTTCCGTGTCTTATCTTCCCTCTGGGCACGCCGCGGCGCCTCCGCAGTCCTGTGCGCGGGCACTAACGGCCCGTGGGGGCTTCAGGCTACACGCTGATGAGGGAAGCCGCCCGGGCGGGGGCCGGCAGCAGAGCCGCCGAGCATGGGCACGAAGTGACGCTAGGGCGTTCACCCTCCAAGCCCCTGCTCTTGCCTTGTGGAAGAGCGGCCCTGCGGTGGCAGCCGTTGGATCCCCGCGTTAGGAAACGTTGAGGCACCGCTCACCTGTGGGGCGATTCGAAGTCAGTGGCCGAGCATTGTGTGTGCTGCTGACTAACTTCTCCCTTGGTCTCGTTCGTGTCCTTCAGCCGACAGCTTTATTCTGATAAAGTGCATTAGATGCATCCGAAGGTGAAGATCTTGACACCTGTCAGCCAGCTGTGTGTGACATGCAAATGACTGGTGACATTTTAATGTTGAAACAAGAAAATGATCCTAAGCTACACCCATATTTTTTTCTCTCTAGCAAAAGATTTATCTGTAATTTGGATAATTCCCTTTTTGAACAGGCGCTGTCTTTTAAGAAATGCTGCCCACGCTTGCAAACCTAAAACCTTCATAAAAGTTATGCCAAAATAGGCTTGTTATGATTCTATTTCTAGAGGTTTCTCACACTCAGTGGGATATTGTACAACCCTTGCTGTTTCCATGTTTTAGTGGCAGGATTTTCCCTCTGGCGTCAGATACCACTCACTCTTTGCTTTTGAGCTGTGTTTAATACATATGTTTAAAATAAAATAATCATAATAAACTCCCCTTTCCTCTCACAGCTGTAGATTTCCCTTCAGCTTCTCTGGTTTCATTCCCAATTCACAGAATATAGTAAAAAAAAACCCAAACCAAAACCTTTCCATTTTTCCTCAAATGTTTTCTCCATGTCGTAGTACTGCTGCTTCATACTCCAATTTTCAGCTGGAGCTGACCAAGCTGGCAGCTTTTTCTAGAGGGAAGAGATTAGCTGCAGTGGATGCAGGGTGGGTTGAATTAATTCATGGAGCCCAGTTTATCGTTGCTCAGGATTTGAGGCAGTCAGTTTCACCGGCATAGTTAGGGAATAATTTGTTGCCCCTGCCTAGATGGTAACTTTATGAGCTGACTTGCACAGGTGCATAAATGGAACATGTGGATTGCTGAGAAGTGTTGGGCTGATATGTCCAAATTGGTTCTTTTGGCTTTCCTTGTGACATTTTGAGTAGGTGTGCTGAAGTCAGTAAAAATATTACTTGTGGAGAGCATTCCTGGCCTTGGCACATGCTTTTTTGTTTCATGAGACTTAGAGATTTTCTCCAAATTTAAGGTCTTTTCCTTGCTGAGGACTGTGCTATGTAGTACTGTAGTATTTAATGTAAGAACTTCCCTTATATATTCACAACTATAAAATGTCATTATCAAAGATTTCACTGGTCATAAAGGGGCCTTTGAAAGATCTAGATGGGTTTTAATCCTATAACATCTTATTCTTTTGCAGTTCAAATTTTTGCAAGGAAACAAGGTTTTTTATTCCTTGCTATGTCAAATGCTATGGTTGGTGAAGACTAGGGGTGATGTCACAAACAAGCTGTTTAAAAGAGGCCAGGCATAGAAGCCAAATGTCTTCATGTACTCTTTGTTGAGTTAGGACACTGATTTGTACAGTGAGTGTTTTCAAGGGATTTCTTGTGTCCTAGAGATAATTAGGTCCTAGTTGCATTGCAGTTAACAGGTTACTTTCCAGAAAAGCCAGTGTTTCAGTTTGTCTTCAGGGTGTACATCTGTCATAACTCTGCTTTCTTCCCATTCTGTCTCTGCAGCTGTTCAGTGCACTTTGTTACAGTGACACCCATTAACACAGTTGCAGTTAATTGTCAGAGTTTGAATTATACGCTCTTTTTACCCAGAGGTTTATACCATCCTTAAAAATAATTCAGTAAGAATTGTGCTGTGTAAAACCTTTGACCTGAGGCTGTAGATTTTTTTTTCATGTATAATTATTTTTTAAAAAAATCTAGTTGCATTTAGCTATTTGCATAACAAAGACTGGCACACTTTGGTACTATTTTGATAATCTCTTTACTCAGGGTCAAACTGAGTGAAAAAGTATACAGGGTTTTTAACAGCTCAGTAATAGAACTTCTGTGGTGTGTTAAATGTGTGTGTGTGTGCACATCGCCATGCTGATTTTATGGGGTTATGTCTGGATTTCTGCTCTAATAAAGCTAGGAAAAAGGATTTGGATATGTTCACACTTATCCTGTGCAACTCCTGGGACTTAAGTGTGAGGGTGGAGAAAAAAAAAAAGTAAAAGGAAAGATTCTGACACTCTTGTCCAGTGAGGTGTTTGGGTTTTTCATTGGTTCTTTTAAATCAGTCTCTAGCACAGCTAAGATCAGAGGAGCATGGCAATGCATACTGATAAAAAAAGTGAATTTTCTCTACTGTGTCATGTTGCTGATTCTGACCCATCACATTGCATCTGCCAGCAAATACTGGGAAGTAGGCACAAATGTCCATATTCTTAAGTGTAGTTATTGTGTAGAGTTAGATGTTTGTTGCTCACCTCCACAACAGTGTGTAAATCCAGATGTTACTTTGTGGCTTGACATTGATTATATTGGGTTATCATCTAGCTATTCTGTTTGCAGGGTGTTGTACAAGTACTTTAGAGAAGGCTTAGTGCTCTTCTCAGAATACAGCAGCCAGAATTAAGTGTTTTGGGCATTGCAGTCTCGCCTTCAGAAACCCCTCTGAGCAGTTGTATCATTAAGTCCAGAGTTATGTCTGTATGTTTGAAGTTTGTACCTAATCAATGAGTAAAAACCCGGAGCTCAGCTTTCAGAATTAGTGTGATGCAAATGGCTGGAAAAGGCACTGGTGATGCGTTTGCAGTGCCTGCAGCCTCTGCAGCACTGCATGTTGCCAGCAGTGCCCTGGTATGGCTCGCTCATCTGCAGGTGCTTGGCAGCTAAAAAGCCGTGGCCTCTGCCACATCTATGCGATGTGTTGTGATGGTGTGATTGCACAAAATGCTGTTAAATGCTTTGTCCACCTTTGGAAATAGGATAACGTTGCCAGCCCATAATGGATGGTTCCATTGAGCTGTGTCTGGTTGAATGCTGGCATGTGCACCCTAAAAAACAGTAAAAAGTCCTCATGAGAAGTAACTGTCACCATGCTTTGTGCTGATCTGTCTGGTTTGTGGAGGGATGGTTTTGACATGAAGAAACCATCATCTTTCAAGGAAATGAAACTGAAATAGCATACAAACATTGCCAGGTTGCTCAGAATTTGCAGGTGTCACTTAGAACTGGTGGTGTTTGGCTTGGTGATGCAGTAGCCATTGCTGTATTAGGGCTGCTGGACTCTGTGGTAGCTCTTCAAGTGCTGGCCTTATTCCACATGTGAACAGCATAAGGTCAGATGTCCTTTTGGGGCTGGTGTAAGGGTTTGGGAAAAACAGCTGTGGAAATGTTTGCCTTAGGACATAGAGGGTTCAAGGGCACTGCTTGGCTGTTGGTGTCCTTGCTTCAGAGAGCATTAATTTTGTTGGGAAGTTTTTCTGTGGCGTGTGTGCATGCAGTGGATGTTCTGTGGCAACTTGCAGACTAAACAGCAATTGTGGTTGTGTGCAGTCGTTGGGAATTGGGCTCAGTAACCCAGGTGATCTTTTTCTGTCCTGCAAGTGTTGCAGGCTGAGTGCATGGTTGCTTTTTGTGGTACGATCCTTAAAGCTTGACTGAAATGTCTTCTCCTGTTAGTACATACATGGCAGTTCTCTTTGCCTGCTCTCCTAGTGATCATAGCCAGTGTGTACCATTAGACTAGCTGTGGTACAGTCAGTCTGAACCTGCCTTTACTTCCGACCCTTGGAGCCAACAGACGTGCTTCAGTTCCAGCTTATGTTCTTACGAGATCAGTGTTGGATCAGATGTGTTCTATAGGCACCTGAGTTTATTATGTGTTTATCAATATCAAGTCAAGTGAAAATTACCAACACTGCCATAACTGTGAAGAGCGAGAATTCAGAAGAAATGTGGCTGGCACTCAAATCTCAGATTAGAAGCGGGACCGAGATGAGTACTTTTACTTGAAAGTGTGATAGTTTTCCCTTTCTGCCTTTTCCAGTGTAACAATACCTCTGGTTTTTTTCAGCTAAAATGTCCCATGAAGAGCAAGTTTGTGTAGTTTGGGTTTGTTTTCTGGTTGTGGGTTTTTTTTTTTTTTTTTTTTTTTCCTTGACATTAAAAGAATGCTGCTTGAATTCACAATGTTCTCTAAACATGCTGGGAAAATGTGAATGTCTGTGGTTGAAGAGGCAAAGCTGTGCCCTACCATCACTATCCATAATCTGTGTTTATTTTTAATGCAGTTCTTGCATGACTTGGAGGTCACCATCACCTGATAGAAACTGATAGTCTTTGAGGCAGAGGCACTGTGATACCCTGAAGAGCAGAAGTGTTTCAGTCTGTGTGCTTGTAATTCTTATTGGCTCCTCTGGTGTTATCTCTAGAACATTTCTTCTGAACTGTGAATGTGAACATCTGGTGGAAACAGTTTAAAATGATTTTAGAAGTTGAGTAAAGCTGCTTTATTGCTTGTAATGTGAAAAATTCTAGGGGGTTAGTCTTACAAGGTTTGAGACTTGCTGTAAGGAGTCAAATGCTATTTTTCCATCTATGATTTAAATCCTAAGCTCAGGTTAGACTGAAAAATGGGAAAATGAGATCTCTAGGATCTCTGGATGTTAACTTTCTTCTTTTCCCTCCACACATACATCTATAAAGTAATCTCACAGAAGCTTCATCAAATGAAGTGGATTTTTTTTAACACTATTTTTGAGAACATAGGCTTTACATTGTGACCAACTCCAGAAAGCTCACTAGAGTGGACAAGGAAATCAGCTGCCTTATCTAATACTCTTTACTCTAGGAAAGTGGCTTCTGTTGTGGGTTATTTCCTGAAGAGAGTGCTTGAACTGGGAGGTGTGAATACCACTCTCTCCTTTAAGTAGCAGCAACAATAAAAAATTCTAGTTTGATTTTAATGACATATGCTAGGAAGGAATAACTTCCAGATCTTTCCCTATTCTGTGAACTGGTCGAAAGTATGGCTAGAAGGAGATGAACTCAAAAGACATTTATCCAGAGAAGATGTGAATGAGATAAATCAAATTCTGTTGTACATTGTAGGCTCATGAGTGCATCTCTTTGTATGTACATTATGTTACTTTGCTTTACCGTGTGTAGTACTTCTCACACCATGTGGGAATGGATTTGAAGGGAAGGATTTTGACCAGGGACATACATGTTATATTTCTGAGATAACGTAAGTTTTATTTATTTTCTTACATATCTTTAATTTGTTTATGGGAGATATTTTCATTCTCAGTGAGGATGTTCTTCTACTTTGCTCTTGTTAGTATTTATTTCAATTACAGGAAAAGTGTGTGAACTACTAGGAAAAGTACTTTACAGAATAGATATTTATCCCCACAGTATTTGCCTTGTGGCAGCTAATTATTTTTCAGCTCTGTCTTAGCCTGGTTTGGATCTGAATGTTGGCTTTTTGTCTTAATAAGTAACCATATTGGAAGTTGGCTCTGGCTCTGCTGCATCTGTACCAGGCCTTGATGATGCAGGCTGATCTGTGTATTTGTTCATTGGCGGCATTTCTGTCTGCCATGCACACAAAGTTCTGGTTTGCTTCAAAGCAGTTCTTCAGGAAAGAATTCCTCCAGTACTGTAAAAGGTTGTCATTTATGATTCTTTATTCTCAGGCATCAGACATTAGATGTGAGCTTTTTGGTGACAAAAGGTCTTGGTGAAGTCAAACAATCAGTTTTTTTCCTTTAGCAAGCAAAGTTTGTAGCTTAAAACTATTACATATTTCAAAGACAGGCATATAAAATCCCACTCTGGAACGTTACTTTGTGCGAGAGAGGCTTCCCCCTGCCTCTGCTTGGGTAAAGAATGTGGCAAAGGAGGCAGTCCCACAAAACTTGTGCTCCTGCAACTTTATCAACTTTACTTGAAGTGTAAAATAGTCTCAGGTGCAGTTGATAGTGAGGATTAAAAGAATGCCCTCAAAAAACAAACAAACAAACAAACTTATTTCTTTTTACATGAATTTTTTTTTTTTGAATAGAGGATATTTGTGGGGCTTGTTTGGAAGTAGCATCAGCCTTAGGTTACAATTCATGGTTCTCCTTATTTTGGGAACTGTCTTATAAAAGTTGAAAACATTGTTGGTTTACTGTGGTGAGATGTAGTTGAAGTAGTCAACTGTATACTCAAAGGTCACTGGAAAGAGTTTTGACAAAGGATTTTTAGGAAATCCCAACTCCCATGAAAGTGAGGATCTTGGGTTTTCTGCACCCAAGATTTGGCAAATCTTTGCTCTAGAGGAGTATATGAGGGCTTTGCTGCTAGCAGAACTCCCAGACCTTGTTGGTATCAGGATTAATATGTGGTAAGCAAAGGCTCAGAGGATGTGATGTGCATCTAGAGTCCTTGTCAGTTTAACTTACAGTGGATATGCCTTTCTCCACGTGTCATGTCATGTTTTACTGCTCTTCAACTTACACTTGTTAATAGCTTTCTACATATAAATGCTGACTATCTATTTACAGCTTCCTTAATTTTGTGGATTTGGTTTCATTCTACAGGGAATATGTGTGAAAACAGCAGCACTGGGAATAACACTTAAAAAGATAGGGAACTTGGTGCCTCTACATCACTGGTTCTTGTATAGTTGAATTCAATATTGGCAGAAGTCTAGCAGTTTAGAGGAGCTTCTGTGTAGTCAGTTGATGATTTGATTCCTGAAAAGCAGTTCATGATAGGCATGGCACTAAAAGTGTGCCTGTGGGAGGAAGGAGCTCTCTTACCTTAGAGAGTGGTGCCTTCTAGGGCAGAAATGATGCATTTTTAGTTTATCTGGGAAGACTTGGCTTGATACAACTGATGGTTTCTTTTCTTTCTTTGTTTTATTTGTTTATTTATTTAAATGCATACATTTAAGTGGATTACTTTAATCTTTGATTTTGTAAATCTGGCACTTTGAACAGGAACAAAATGGTTCCAAAAGCATGTTAGCCAAAGTAAATATTTACACAAGCGGTGAAAATGTTATTGTATTTCAAATCTAGTGTCAAAATGGGCAAGGGAAGTTAAGCACATTGATTGCAGATATTTAGTGATTTTAAGACCTCAGCAAAATCTGCTTTTGTTGCAGGGTTCAAGTGTTGGTGGGGTTGTCACTAACACTCTCCAGTTCTGTTCACCTGCTTGCCTGATGACTGCCTAATTAAGCATCCTTGAGATATTTGCTGTTCATCTCTCGGATGCTGTTTAAAGTTGTTTATTTTCCTTTGGGTGCTGTAAATCCTCAAATGCCATCAGAAACACAACTTGATGACTGTGTATTATTATTATCTTGGGCTAAGTGCTGTCTCGTTGCTTTGCAGGCTGCCTGCTGTTTCCCGTGGAGATCATGAAACGAAGACGGCTTCCTAGCAGCAGTGAGGATTCTGACGACAATGGCAGTAAGTGCTCCTTTGTTGCAGAGTGCAGTAGGTTATGAGTTTGAAACACATTTTAATGCAGCAGTTTATGTGACAGGCATTTTGCATATTGGTTGGACTGGTGGTAGAAATTGTGTCTGCTCTGTGGATCCAGTTTTGAACTTAGTCATTCTGAGCACAGGTGGTTGGTGGAGTCAGGATTCCCCCACTGTATTGGCTACAGAGTGTTGGTTAATAAGAAGAACAAGTGGGAAAAGTAGGCTGTCATCTTTAATTTTTTTGTCAAGAGAGTAATTTATCATTAGAAGGACTGAGTTTGTGTAGAGACATCTGCTGACATTGTCCACAGCTTAGCATCTAGTGGAAATTTGCATTAGGATTTTAAATTGGCTTCAGTGTTCTTCTGCTGTCATATGTAGTGGGAAGGTATATTGAAGCTTAAATAAAAGAGATTGGTGGTGCAGGACAGTTGTTCTTTCCTTGGCCTGAAGATTGTCTTATCTGAGGAATGACTTCCAAGAATTTGAATTCAGACAATTAGAAATTTGGATGCAGAGTGTGTTTATTTTTTTTAACTGATGTAACTAACACGAAGTTCTGTGTCATGTGTAAATATCTCTTGTGTTTGGACTCCAGGGGTGATAACCTTTCATTTAGGCAGGAAAAAAAAAAAAAAAAAAAAAGGGGGGGGGGAGGGGAGATAAAATGGCATTTTGGGATATGTGCCAAGGTATTTTATTTGCCCAAACAGGGAAGTTGGTTGTACTTGACAATAGTGCAGCTCGGACAGTTGTCAGAGAGATTTTCATCCTGGTTTTAATTTCATCTGTCTGGATGCACTTCTTCAAATATGAAATTTTTTGTGAGCCTTCAGCCTGGAATTAAACAGAAAATGATCATAGAGGTTTTCCAGGTGCTTTTGAAAGCTGTACTCTGAGAATGTAGCTTTGTGCCATACTGTGGCCCTGCAGAAGTGACTGCTTTACCTGCCTGCATTTCTTAGGTGGGCCTGTGCTGCATGGGAGTCTGTTCAGGTATAGAATCATAGAATGATAAGGTTGGAAGGGACCTCAAGGATCATCTAGTTCCACCCCCCTACCATAGGCAGGGACACCTCCCACTAGTACAGGTTACTCAAGGCCTCGTCCAACCCGGCCTTGAATACCTCCAGGGAGGGAGCATCCACTGTATGGTCAAGTCTGCACCTTAAAACAACTTTGGGCAAACTTGCTGAAATGAAGGAGTGGCACAAGGATTAGGGGAAGTGAGATCTAACAAGATGATTAGTAGTCAGTCTAATTAAGTATTGAGTGAACTCTATTAAAAGAGACATGGGATTTAGCTTGTTTTTGGAGAACTACCTAAAATTGGAGTTTTTGGAAGAAAAAAAAAAACCCAACTGAATCAGACCTGATTTTTCTTGGTTAGAAGTTTATTTAGGGTTATAAAAACTCAAGTCAGCATATTTCCTGCAAGTTGATGTGAACAACCTCAAAACAAACGTGTGTTTTTACTTGTAAAGTAGACAAATAACAGCAAATGTCATGTGTTCAATTAGAATTTTGCTTTTCTCTTTTTTTTTGGTTCCCCAGCAGCTTTATATAGTAGTGTTTCATTTTGATAATAGTATTTATTTTTGCTCTCTCTTGCCGGTTTTATTTCACTCTTTGATCCTTTCATGTGCCTTGCGTTAACAGTCATTACCAAATGAAATAAAAAGCAGATAATTTTGGAAGTGAAATTCTGAAATAGATACAAGTGACTGATCTGTTGCTGATTAGAATGCTTGTTTGCAATGCCATTTGATATATATCTGGAACAGAACTGTCAACTTAGTGAATTATGTTTTCCAAAAAAACTTTATTTTCATCAGCTCCAGATCTAAGAAAATGAGTTAGGACTCTTGCCCTTTTATCTTCTCTCTATTTTAAAGTCTAATTAATACGAGTAACTATTTGTTGAATGAATTACATGGCAAAAGGCAGGGAAGTGTCAAAAGTATTGTCAAGTATTGTTTGAAATATAAACCACTTACAGAATCATAGAATGGTAAGGTTGGAAGGGACCTCAAGGATCATCTAGTTCCAAACCCCTGCCATAGGCAGGGACACCTCCCACTAGTACAGCTCACTCAAGGCCTCATCCAACCTGGCCTTGAACACCTCCAGGGAGGGAGCATCCACGACCTCCCTGGACAACCTGTTCCAGTGCCTCACCACCCTCACTGTAAAGAACTTCCTCCTAACATCCAGTCTAAATCTCCCCTNCTTCCGGTGCAGACTTACCTTTCATAACACTCTTCTTTTTTTTTTTTTGGTTAATTTTTTTTTTCTCCTTTGTGGATTATTGAGTGACTGCAGATACAGGTTTCTGGACATTCATTCTATCAGTATACACTTGTACAGAAGGTTCAAGGGTTAGTAATCAGAAGCCGAGGTAGCCTTTAGTATAGAGTGAGCATCTGCAGGGCTTTCTGTCATTCACACTTCCCTGAGAACTGCATCCCAACATTCAGGCCCTTTCTCCGCTGTGTAGAGAGACTCTCCAGTGTGCTTCATGCATTTCCCTCGTATTACACTCAATAGTCCTTCAGCTTAGAGCTCAGCATTGCTCTTCTGCCTCATCTCACAAGGTGAGGACTTGGCCTCGAGCTATTGAGTTTCTTCAGTTCTGAAGGTAGGTTTTCCTACTGTGCTTTAGCAGACACATCATGTGAATCTCAGACTCATTATGAGCATCGCTGGATAAATGTTGGAATAATGTGAATGATGATGATTTTCTGGGGAGACTCCAGCTTGTAGGCTCGTGCCACCTGGAAAATATTCTGGCATGAAAAAAGACACATTTTATTTTATTCAATTCAGCAACTTGAATATTTATGAGGGAGCAATAGTAATGATGCTACTAGTAATGGAATTTGCCTCTAAAAGTCAATCACCATACAAAGATTTTTTTGTCTAGGAGATCACTGGACTGCATCAGTTACCTTAGTAGTCACAAGGTGATAGGAATAAACCAAACTCCTGATACACTGAGTGCTGAAATGCATTGCACTAAAGATGGAAGCATGTCAGAGGAAGAAAAAGGTGGAAGAAGGGAGAATTGTTTTCATGTTGGGGTGAAATACAGGACAGAACACCACTTACCAGTGTGACTGCAGTCCTAGAGTACAGACGTGTGTTCACTGGCTTATATAAGATCCTGTAGTGTGCGTGGTTGTATATTATTTGCAGGATTTTAAAGGCAGAACCTTTGGCTTTCTCATCACTTCTCGTTTGCCTTGTGAGTTGATTCTTTGCCAAAAACCAAGTCCAGACTTGGCCCCAAAAGTGTGTATATTATGTGCTTCAACTAGCTACTAAAAATTGTTGAGCTGTTTTCCCTTAAAATCAGAGCTCTAAATCTGCATTTGGACAGGTGGCCAAAATAGCCTATTTGAAGCACTAAGGAAGAGGTGTAAGTGTAAGTTGTGCATAGCATTTCTATATTCAGTCCCTGGCTATCTGAGTGTCTTCTCAGAGATTCCATTTTCTGAAATTATAGGTCACTTCTGAACATTTTACCCATTAGATATAATTGAATGAAAAGCAACTGCAGGTGTAATTCTGTATTTTGAACTTGTGTCTAAATACAGAGGAAAGATATTGGGAAAGGCCTGGGGAAAGGTTTAAGGTTATGGGCACCTCAGAGTGATCCTTTCTTTGCTGTCTGGCAGCTTGTTAATTTCTGTCCCTTTCCAGACGGTGTATCAGGGCAAGTGTAATAGATGCTAATATTAGCCTTGGGATGCACATGCCATCTTCTTCAAAATCTCTAATAGGTAAATTAGTAGTGTTTACCTCAAACTAATTATGTCCTTGTTATCTGCATGGCTGGCATGGGCTGTGATAGATTTGCAGCAGTTTTTCTTAGGTTGTAATCAGCTTGCTTCTCCATTGCAAAAACTCCTTCTCTTTGTGATTCCAGGTCTTTCATTAAACGCTAGATACTGAACCCATTTTATTCTTCCAGCTCAGTGTCTGGCCTGAACTTTAAGCCTCATTTGTCTACAAATCTGTAAAGTTGGTTTGTGCCGAATATTCCATGTTCTTAATTTCCTGGTGAGATGAAGTTGTGCAGTGGACTAGTTTGCATTTATAGCTTCAGGGCATTCCTTTTGCACAAACTACTTGCACACATGGACAGATTGTGTTTGAGGCAAGATCTGAAACTCAGACAGTTGTATTATGGGGAGCTCAAGTGAAATCCAGGCTCTCCTTGATGTCAGAGAGAGTTTGCCCGCTGTTTTTCATGAGCAAGGAATTCAGAGCATGATTTTCTTCATGCTTTACTTGTTCCCGTGATGTCTGTTCATTTATTCTTAGAGGGGTTATCAATTCATCATACTCCTACATACATAGTGTCTGAGAGAAGGACTGAGGACACTTGCAGATGAAAAATGCTTCTGAGAGTTACAAAGTTTCACATCAGTCCTGAGAAATGAAAGATTTAATACTCATGGATTATGAATACAGTTCTGTAATTCGGATGGACCCTTATTCTATCATTGCTAAACAAATGTTATTTCAAAGTTAAACAGATTTTGCCAATATCCATTGCTCTGACTGAATGATGGGGATCTTAGACTTAGAAAGGGCTTTTCATCCCAGTGGATTCCCGTTGTGTTTGAGATGGATCCCAGGGCGCCTTCACAAAGGTTGCTGAGTACATAACCTTAGGTGTATATGTCATTTACCACGGAATTGCAGCTGCTGCTGGCCTGAAATGTGGCAATTACTGAGCAGTGCACGTACTGCTGTGCAGCAGTTGAGGAAAAGGAAGTGAAGAGCATTTCTCATTTTTCTGTTGAACTCGCTGGTAGGTGAGGGATGGTGATTAAACAGCAGAATGTAACATAGCTGCAGAGCTAGAACTCCTGCAAAGCAGCAAATTTGTGATTGCTGCCCTGCTTCTTGAGAAAGGGTCAGAGCATTTGGAGTGATGAGAAGTGGTCAGAACTAGTACCTTACCTGGAGATTGGGCTGACTGGGACAGGGTAACTTTTCATGAAGTTGTTACTCTTTTGAGGACTCTCGATGAGTGATTTGAAGGTCTTAACCTGGGCTGATAGGATGCCACGTCTGAGGAAGGGGCATCACATAATCATAGAATTATAGAATGGTAAGGTTGGAAGGGACCTCAAGGATCATCTAGTTTCAACCCCCTGCCATAGGCAGGGACACCTCCCACTAGCACAGGTCACTCAAGGCCTCCTCCAACCTGGCCTTGAACACCTCCAGGGAGGGAGCAGCCACAACCTCCCTGGGTAACCTGTGCCAGTGTCTCACCACCCTCACTCCAAAGAACTTCCTCCTAACATCCAGTCTAAATCTCCCCTCTGCCAGTTCAAACCCATTGCCCCTTGTCCTGTCATTGCAAGACCTTGTCAATAGTCCCTCCCCAGCCTTCCTGTAGGCCCCCTTCAGATACTGGAAGGCTACTCTCAGGTCTCCTGGAAACCTTCTCTTCTCCAGGCTGCAGAGCTCCAGCTCTCTCAGCCTCTCATAGCAGAGGTGCTGCAGCCCTCTGATCATCCTTGTGGCCCTCCTCTGGACCCACTCAAACGCTTCCATGTCCTTCCTGTGCTGAGGGCTCCAGAACTGCACACAGTACTCCAGGTGGGGTCTGAGGAGAGCAGAGTAAAGGGGCAGAATTCCCTCCCTTGCCCTGCAGGGCACGCTTCTCTTGATGCAGCCCAGCACTCAGTTGCTGTCTGGGCTGCACTCACACTGCAGCCTCATGTTGAGCTTTTCATCACACCAGACCCCAAGGTCCTTTTCCTCAGGGCTGCTCTCCAGCCATTCCCCACCCAGCCTGGAGTTGTGCTTGGGATTTTGCCTACCCAGGTGCAGGACCTTACACTTGGCCTTGTTGAATGTCATGAGGTTGCCCTGGGCACACCTCTCCAGCCTGTCCAGGTCCCTCTGGATGGATCCCTGTCCTCTGGCAAGTCAACTGTGCCACACAGCTTGGTGACACCAGCAAACTTGCTGAGGGTGCACTCGATTCCTCTGTCCATGTCACTGACAAAGATGTTAAACAGCACTGGTATCACTGTTCAATCAATCATCACTGTTGTTTTTGTAGAGGCACTTTTACTTTGAAGGACAGCTGGTACTGAGTACACCCAACTAACTCTGCTGGAGTTTGAAGGCCTGACAACCTCAGCCTGTGAATGCTAACTTGGGAGGTACTCACACTGACTTGGATGACTTGTATTAAAATTGTCATGGTAAAAACATTTCTGCAGTGGGAAGCCTTGGGCTTGGGAACTGGAGTGGCACTTAAGTCATGTGTGAGGAATTCCTCGCCATTAGGAGAGTGCATATGCATGATTGTGTCTGTGCTCCTTGTGACTGCACAACTCAGATGTGTGACTGAGAAGGGAGATCCTAGGAGGGAGCTTGTATTGAACTGCAGTGGCAGGGAGCTGCTAAGGCTGTTCATTACATGTGTCAGACGCTGAGCAATTGAACAGTGGTGTTGGAAAGCACCCAGAGATCATCTGGATCCACGCATGGTTCAGCAGCTGCAGTTGGGTACTTGTCAAATGACACTAAATTTTGAGTGGGATTGGTGTTGACAAGAGATAAAAGGCTGTTGCTTTTCCCCTTTTGATCTTGAGTGAGATTATTGTGCAATAATATGCTGTTATATAAAGATAAGGAAGATAGATGGGCAATTCCTACAGCAAGAGGCTTATGAGCAGTTTGGCTGTGTGAAATGATGTAGGTGATATTTGCATACACACTGCATTCACTGCAGTAAGGCCTGAAGACATTGGCACAGCTTTTCCTGTACCTAATATAATGGAAAAGATGCCTCAGAGTAGTCTGCTTCTGTTTTCTTTGTGCTGGAATTTGGGTCTAGATGTGGAGTTATGTCTTGTTATTATGACATGAAGCCTTGCTGTAAGGAGTTGTGGGCCAGACACTAAATGGGGAGACTGAGCATCTATGTTTTCTCTTCAGGCTGCAGATCTTTCTGACAGTGTTGGCAGCAGCACCTAGTTGGTCTCAGAGCGAGTTGAGCAACAGTGTAGGCATCTGGAAATGGCAGCGCTAAGCAGAAGTGACAGCCAGACACAGATCCGTGCCGGGGATGTTTGGCTCTGTTGTGCTGCCGCTGTGATGGTGTAGCAGCAGTGTAGTGATGGTGAGAGGCGTGCTTTCAGGCCCGGGTGATCTGAGGCTTTGAAGTGTTCAGAGACTGCAGGAGCAGGTAGTTCTCCAGGCACACAGCTGGATGCCCTGCAGGTGGCTTTACATCAGACTCGTGCATGATGCAGAAGCACTGAGCCTGTACTGCATTGGTTGTGGAGTAGAATTCCTGAGGGCTTCAGTTGCTTTATTGGTCCCAAGGAATTTTCTGTTTTGATGTTTTGTTTTGTTGTTTTTTTCTAATCAAAACATATTATTGACAGATCATTTAATAAATGGATGCAGTTGAAATTGATAATGTTTTCCCTTTTGGGAAGTGTGTTCTTTACAGATAGGGAAAAAGAATTCACACTTCTTGCTTGCTTGCTTTTAGCATCAGGAGGTGTATGTGTTTATGTATACCCTGTAGCAGTATTACAAACCCACTGTATTGGCAGGGGGAAGAGTATATAATAGCCAAGGGAAACAGAGATGTTTCCTGCTTGAGCCTTAGAAGTCATCTTTCCAGCGCTAATAATGTGTTGGAGCTTTGCCTTTCTTGCTGTGACTTACACCTCATTAGTGGTTTGGGATTGCTCTTCGCTTTTTTGTCTATATGTTGATAAAAGATGCAAAGGGAAAACTGATACATGTGGCAAAGTTCTGATGCTCCTACTGTTCTCAGTGATGAAAACCTTTTAAAACATCTGAACACCTAGACCATCTGAAAGGACCTTAAACACGTCAGAATGGTCTTGGGACGTCTCCTGAAGTAATGATGCTAGGTAGACTATTGTGTTCACCCATAGTTTGTGACAGGACACCTTTTACCTCCGATGCCTAATGATTCATGCTCTGGATGTGTTTAGTTTTGTGCTTTGGAGTTGTGTATTTTTCACATCCACTCTTCCCCACGTGATAGTATAGGCTCTATTAACATCTCATCAGTTTTCCATCTGCTGTGGAACTCATTTCTCCCATGAGGTATATAATGTTACCTTAGAAAAGTTTTGCATCTTCCAAGTCCCAGTGATTCAGACTTTCCTTATGTTTTGTTTGGTGCTGTTGCGCCAAAGCTGGGTCTAACTCTGTGTTGTTCTTTGGTTGTTTTTCTAATCTTGGTGACCCTAATGCTGTTTGGAACTAAGGCTGGTATTCACAAAACTGTTGATTAAAGCAGTCATTTTGGATACCTCATGCAAGAGGCTAGTTTTGATGAAAAGTCTCTGGAATCTTTCTAAAATAGCTCAGCTAGGTTCATGTGATTATATCATACAGAAGAGATGTTCTTGGATCCTGTGTTTGTTTGGACCACAGCGGCTTGTTCCTTCTGCATAAATGAGGAACGGTTCTTACTGCATATATTGAGATGTAAAAACCAAATCATTAGTCACTGAAGTAGCTGTAATTGCCTGTGAACTTTCTCTTTCAGTAAGGTCCCTCTTCTGGATTAGATATGAAAATAATGGAAAGGATGCTTAAAAGACAAATGACATCCTCACTTTCCTCCTGCTCTTCCACTGATACTCTCAGAGTGGGTGGATTGCTTATTAATGACAGCAGCTTTGGGTAGTTCAGTGACCTGGTCTTGGCACTGCTGAAGCAGTGATGTTTGCCATTAGCAAAGCTGGGATTCTTACTTGAGATGTACAAAGTAGTTAAATTCACTGCTATTATGGGCTGGTTATTTCACTATCATTTCACTGGCTCCCACAGTGTCTCTAAGTGGTTATTTGAATGTGTGAATGCAGGGCTTATAGCTGGGTTTATTTATTCAGCGTGTAAATATTTTCCATTTTGAAGTGAAACCCTTACCAGAGGTTACCTGCAGTTAGAGGTCTTAGTGGGTAGTAAAGTCGCAGTCCCTTGAGAAATTCTTCCATCTATTTCTCATAGTATTGCGTAGAGAAAGTTTGCACTGCTGAGAAAAATACAACTCTCTTCAGCAGCTTACTACAGAACCACTGTGTATTTCACTACCTATCCACCAAGTTTAGGTGCGGGGAAACAGCTGTTACAGAACTATATAAGGAACTGGTTCTTCCCTTATTTGTTGTAGGAAGTTAGTTAGCATGGAAAAAAGACTCACTGGATTGAAGAAATCACATCTGCCTGGATGTTAAATTGTTAATAATTGCATTGTTATGTTGCAGGGAAAAAAAAGTCTGAATTTTAGCTGTGTACTTCATTTTTTTGAATGACTTTGGTTTTTCCTCTCTGACTTTTCTGGGCTGGGTACATGCTGGTACAGTATTTGGGAGTTTTTGCTGCTGCTTGTGTGTTTTTCTTTAGTTTTTAAGAGATGATTTAAACAGAATGGTAGTTAAAGGATCTTGGGAGTCTGGCTTCCCACACATATTAGGAAATGGCAATCAGTACTTTTCTGTTTGTGTTTTTTGGGTTTTTTTTCCCTACATAGGAATAGAAAATGGTAAAATAGACAGGCTTTGGAGACGTGCCTGTGACTTTCCACAAACCTTTCAAATCACCAACCTTTTTTAAAATTAAAACACTAGTACTTGCTTAAAATAAACTTTGCTATATTCTTATTTCAGAAGATAATTTTTTCCCTGTGTACTTTGCTTTGTTGTTGACCATTCAGCGTGTTCTGCCTAATATTTGGTGTTCGTTGCTGTGTTGCAGAGGGATGTAAACTGGGGCAGATTCCTTCATGTATTACTAGCTGAAAAGAAACAGCAAAAGCATAGCTACAACAGAATTAATTCTCCTGATGACTTGTTGCTTGTTTGTATTTTTCCAATGAAAGTCTTGGACAGTCATGTAACTTGGAAGATGATTTCTGCTTTTAATAGATAACTTACCTCATCCTGTGCAGTCTGGTTTTGAACAGTGCTTTCTGATCCCCAGGAGGTTTCTGCTGGATGACGTGTAGCAATGTTGTTCACAGAATCACAGAAACATTCAGCTTGGCAAAGGGCCCCAGGATTACCAAGTCCAACTGATATCCCTACTCTCTAAGGTGCACCCTAAACCATAGCCCCAAGCACCACATCCAAAGCACCCTTAAACACATCCAGGATTGGTGACTCCACCACCTCCCTGGGCAGCCCAATCCAATACCTGACCACTCTTGCTGGGAAAATATTTTTCCTAGTATCTAATCTAAACCTACCCAGTCACAGCTTGAGGCCATTCCCTCTTGTTCTGTCATTATTTACCTGAGAGAACAGACCAGCAGCAGGCTCTCTACAGTGTCCCTTCAGGTAACTGCAGACAGCAATGAGGTCTCCCCTCAACCTCCTCTTTTTCAAACTAATCATCTGCAGCTCCCTCAGTTGCTCCTCATTAGATTTATTTTTCAGGCCCTTCCCCAGCTTTGTTGCCCTCCTCTGCACTGGCTCCAGCACCTCCACATCCCTCTTGTAATGAGGTGCTTGAAACTGAACATGATACTTGAGATGTGTCCTCACCAGAGCAGAGTCCAATGGGACAATCACCTCCCTGCTGCTCCTGGACACAGCATTTCTAATCCCAGCCAGGATGCCATTGGCTTTCTCTGTGACATGGGCACACTGCTTGCTCATATTGTGTTGCTTGTCCATTACAACCCCCAGGTCCCTTTCTGCCAAGCAGCTTTCCAGACATACTGATCCAAACCTGTAGTATTGCTTGTGGCCCAAGTGCAGGACCTGGCCTCTGGTCTTGTTGAAGCTCATGCCACTAACATTGGCCATGGATCCAATCTATCCAAGTCCCTCTGTAGAGCCTCCCTACCCTCATGTTGATCAACAGTGCCACTGTAGCCTTACATTCTGTACTTCTGTGACCTGTGTGCACAGCCAGTGAAGACATGAGCAGTGTGGGAAGGCCTTTGCATCAGTTCAGTTTTATTTGTCTACAATTAATGCCCAGAGTTGCAAAATCTGTGTTCATCCTTCAGAGTTCAACACATAGGTTCTAACCCCCTCTAGGTTCTAACCCCCTCTAGGTTCTAACCCCCTCTAGGTTCTAACCCCCTCTAGGTTCTAACCCCTTATTATTTCATGGACCTTATTATAAGTCCTTCATCTCCCCAACTCCCAGGCATTTACTGTCTTCTTTTTTTTTCCCCCCAGTACTGCTGTGGAGTTGGCAGTGGAAAACAGCTGCTGTGCCTGTAAATCTTACTGAGTTAAAATCAGTTGATTTGCACAGGTATAATACACTAGGGTGTCAAAGCACTACCTTGTCAATAGACTGTAGATTCTCTCTCTTCTTCCTATTCTCCTGTTAAAATATTTCTGAAAGCTGACAGAGACTCTGTCAAAAGGTTTCAAGGCAAAATGGCATAATTTGTTTGGAGTGTCATGAATAATTATGCAGACAAAATTGGTACAAATCACAGGGAGAGATTTGCTGCAGAAAAGAGACAACAGCTTGTTTGGTGAGCTCTACCCTGTGTGCCTGGCAGTGTGCTTTGGATAAAGGCTTGCTCTGGTAAAAATTGGGTAACTAGTAGAGATATTTAGGACATCAATACCTTGGTTTCAAAGATTACATCTCAAGCTGTCAGCAGATCTCCTAGTCAGTTATCAGTCTGCTGGAAGCAATATATTGATGTTGTGGAGAAGCATGTTATGAAGTAGCTTGCTTCAAATGCTGAGTGGAGAGCTGGTAAGTGCAGTCCAGGCAATGACTGCAGGTCGAGGTAGAAAATTATAAAGAAAACAGTGGCCACAGATGTTCACGAGTGAGTAAGTTTCAAAATGAGCCATGAAATAGAAGAGGTTTGGCACAGAAGCCTGACTCTGCCTCGTTTTCCTCATCTAGTCCCACTGACATCAATTTACCTTCTTGGGTGTGCAAGGAGAGCAAAGGTTTTCCTTGATGGAGCAGCAGAGTCTGCAAGTGAACATTTTTCTGTCCTAGGTCTGTCCACCTGGTCCCAGCATTCCAGATCTCGACGTCGGAGGACTTCGTGTTCCAGACATGAAGATCGAAAACCTTCTGAGGTATTTCTGGAGTTTGATTTGCATTTTGTTTCATCTACCAAATACACAGCCCTGTACATGTTCTGGTAGTTGATCCTTTTCTTCCAATTTACTTGGTTTTTTTTTGCTTTTTGCTGCATTTTAGCTGGCACCTGCTCCCCACTCATCCTTTTTTTGTGTGTTGGTTGGGGGTTTTTTTTGGTGCCAGAAGACTGGGGAGTTCAGCTGTTGGCACAGCCACTGCCAGCACCACTATCTGTCTGTGAATTTCTCATTCAGCATAGCTGCAGAGTCCACCTTCTAGTACTTTAGGCATTGGGGTTTACTTGTAGCTTGGTTTGTGAATGGTGAACACTTACATTAGGTGCATTTATTTCCTAGCTGGTATTGTGTTTTGGTGTGTGATGGTTGCTAAAGTATTTGTCAGACTAGAAATCTGCTTCCTGACAGTTCTGTCTTGCATGGTGCTTTGAGGAAATTCTGTTGAGGGAGATGCAAATCTTTGAACTTCCCAGGATAGATCAAAGCTTAGTACACAAATGCAGTCCAGTTCTTTGGGTATATTCATGCAGAGTCTTCCTGTCTTCAGGCATATACTACACTGCAGAGTTTATAAAGACTGCAGAGCACGGCTTAGCTTTGGGAGATTGAATTTGTGCATTTAACATACTTGCCCAGTACGTGTATTTCTGATGCATTAGTGAGTGAGTGATGTGGAGAAGAAATGTACTTTGTTGATCTCCTCAAACAGCCAGGTTAGTCTTCTCCCATAGAGAGTTTCCACAGGAAGAAGCACACTCATTGTTCAGTGTGAACTACCCCTAGTACTGGTGGCTTCCAGTCGTCTTTTTGATTGTTGGTTGGTAAAGACCTTCTCTCTTTGTTGTGTTTTGTGGTTTTGGTTTCTTTTTTTGTTTGTTTGTTTTGCGATTGTGGAGACCCAATGTGAGTTTATTCTTGCTGATGTTTGCTATCCTTAGTTATATTTCACAGAACCACACAGAAACATGCAGGTTGGCAAAGCCTCTCAGGATCACCAAGTCCAACCTAGAACCCTACTCTACAAGATTCACCTTCAACCATATCCCTAAGCACCACATCCAAACCACCCTTAAACACACCCAGGGTCAGTGACTCAACCACCTCCCTGGGCAGCTCATTCCAGTCCCTGACCACTCTCCCATAAAAACCTTTTCCCTAATGTCCAGTCTAAACCTCCCCAGTCTCACTCAGCTTGAGGCTATTTCCCCTTGTTCTGTCACAAATTACCTGTGAGAAGAGACCAGCAGCACCCTCTCCACAATGTCCCTTCAGGAAGCTGTAGACAGCAATGAGGTCTCCCCTCAGCCTCCTTTTTCAAACTAACCATCCTCAGCTCCCTCAGTTGGTCCTTGTAAGATCTGTTCTCTAAGCCCTTCACCAGTTTCATTGGCCTCTTTCCTGCATGCCTTAGAAGCAGCCTGTTAGACTGTGTTTTGAGAGCTACCTCATGAGAGGCTATCAGGAAACGATCTGAGGTAATTACCTATCCTGCTGCTGTTTCATGTGTGCTTCTGTTTTCTCCTCTCCTCCTTCTTGCATTCCTTGTCAGAAACTTTGCAGCTTTGCGCTGTTCTCTTGAATGTTCTCAGCCTGGGTGGGCTGCTTATTTACTGCTCTTGGGCTCTGTTGCACAGTCTGTTGCCACTCTCCCTCCTTCCCCACATTCTCGTTGTCTCTGACTGCCACAGCACTGGCTGTTCTGATAAGTGTGCTGGCAGAAAAGTGACACTTGCTAAACTCCCCGGGTGAAATCCTGGGCTCATTGAAGTTGGTGGCAAAATTCCCATTGACTTGAGCGTGGCCAGGGTTTCACCCTTTAGCTTTGAAGTGTTCAGTGCTTCTGCGAGCCAGCACTTCTGTAAGCTCTGCTTTGCTCCAGGCAGTCTGATTGCATCAGAAATTAGAGCAGAAAGAATGGTGTCACAGGGCCATGGGCCTGGGAAGGAGTTTCTTGGCTGTCAGGTGCTGCGTTAGCTTTGCTCCCGAGGGAGTTCTGCAAACAGATTTATCTGAGAACCTGAGTTTCTTTGGCTCTCAGTTTGAGCAAGTTGCATGTCCCATTTTATATTTTTAGTCTTCTTTACATTTGACATTTCATTGCTTTAATTCAAGTCACTTAGAAGTGCAGAATCCCCCAGCCAGCTGTGCTTGTTTGTTCTGTCAGCCAGTTTATTTTGTGGCTTATTTTTCATTTCTTGATTGGAGCCTCAGAGGAGTTGTAATGGGATTGTTTAAAGCATTCCATTATATTTCATTACCTGCATTCTTCCTTTCCTTCATATGGTAATATTATTCCTTAGCTTTAAATGTTGGCAGTTTTTCTGAACATGTCAAGACAGGTGTTAAAAAGTGTCATATATTTGTGCTATTTTTATGATAAAACCAGAGCAGAAACAGAAACACACTGAGACAAAGTGTGGTGGTATATGCTTGTTGGGAGGGAGGAGAGGTCAAGAGGTGTAGTGTGACAAGGCAAGTCACACTTTGAAACGTTCTCAGAAGTATAATTAACAATCAGGTTCATCATTTCCCTAAAATACTTCCCCCAGATCAATGGGGAATCCATTGAGATCTGGGGTGTGTGAGTAGCACATGACATAGTTGCTGTCCTGGGGAGGCTTGCCTAGTTGGCACTCTGCAGAGAGCTGGTCCTTCCTCAGCCATATGCAGTGCTTGGCTGGAGCTCAGTAAACGTGTGCCTGTTGGTTTGGGACTGGGAGGTTGTGTCTCTCTGTCCCCTCAGCAGCCCAGCAGGAGAAGCTGGGAGTGCTGCCTTGCCTTTCCCTGTGTAACTGCAGTGTGGGGCTCTGCCTACCACACACCAAGAAGTTTGCAGGGGAAATTTTCTTAAGATGTTACCTATCTTCTCGTCCTGGTGGTGCTTATTTTCTGTCACCTGGTTGCTTTTTAACCCTTTGCCTTGAATGTGGCACTGTCTGGTTAGCCATTTGTTATTGTGGAGGTGAGGAGTGCTGGGTGCAGCTGTTGTAGTGTGCAGCAGCCTTGTCTCACAGAGCTGTAAACAAGTGCAGGCTTGCAGTTCTGATTTCTGTGCTGCCACCGCTGGCTTTCTGCAGTGCTGACAGACAGTGACAAACCTGGCACAGGCTCCATTGCAGCACCACAGCGTGCATGCTATGAGAGTGACCCCCTTCTTTATTTCATCCTGTAGCTTGTGGAAGTTGCTGCCTCTTTATGGCTGCTAACCCCAAAGCTGCCAAACATCCTGCTTCTTTTAGAGATGCATGCCCTGCAAAGGCAGAGTGACAATCATGGTGCAGACGTGTCTGTAGCTGATGGAATAAAAAGCACCTGTGCAGAACAGGGAGATGCCACCAGAATTCTAGTCTGGGTGTTATTGTATTTGTTTTTTTGGGGCTGTTTTTAAAAAAATACTTGCACAAAGAGTCATCTCCTTAGAATTTCCTCTTGTGGCTGGTCATGGTAGAGACACGCCTTAATTTCTACCACAGGGAATTTCTAGAATGTCTTTGGATTAGTCAAAGTTCCAATAATTAAAAACAACCAAAAAAAACAGCAAAAAAAAAATGTTGGAGCACAAATCAGTCTCTCCTGTGCTGCTAGTTTAAAACTGAAGCTCCTGCAGCTTTTATTGCAGCCAAAACAGAGGTAAATGTAGGTAGAAACTTCTAACACAGAGGAAGCACCAGGACTTGTAGTGGTGTTAGCTGGAAGTCATTCTGTCAGTATTTGCACCTTCAGCCAACCCTTTCCCTGTGATGAGGCTAAGCCTCTGCCCTGCACTGGGCTGGGTGAGCTGGCTGTTGGTACAGTGACCTTGTAACACACTGCTCCATGGTTACCCTGAAGCTGTGAATCACAGAGTGTGAGTATCCGATGTCAGTGTCTCTATTTTTCTCTCTTTGCAGGTGTTCAGGACGGACCTGATCACTGCCATGAAGTTACATGACTCCTTCCAGCTGAACCCTGATGAATACTATGTGCTGGCAGATCCCTGGAGGCAGGAGTGGGAAAAGGGAGTTCAAGTGCCAGTTAGCCCAGGGACCATCCCAGAACCAGTAGCCAGGTACAGTTTGGAGGAATGCAAACAAATGTACATATGTTTATGCTAGCAGCTTGTGTCTAGATTGCTTTGGCTTCTTGAGCTTTATTGCCCAGTGTCTAGCTGGAAAGGTCCTGCTCAAAAGAGAGGAAGAGCAACCTGCTTCAGCTTTCTGAATGGTGGGAGAGATCAGGCCTGTTCTGCCTGTGTGCCAAAATATGAATGTCAGAGAACAGCTTCTGGCATTGCATTAGGATGGAGTGTGATGACAGAGCCTTAAAAATAGCTTCTATTTTTAAGCCCAGACTTGACCTCACTCAGCATTGCTGGGAGAGCCCTTGCCTGACACTTCTTCTATGCCATAGGTTCCTTCCAAGGAGCAGTTAGGCTAGTCAGAATGAAGTGCTAGAGAAAATAGAGCATTTATTTTGGTTCCATGTTATTTTTTTGGTTGATTCATTTACCAACATTGGAAATCATTGTACAATATTTCAGCTGTTGGAAGAACCATCCAGGTTTAACTAAATACATTTTATATTAAAAGCATTTAACTAAGTACATTAATGTGAGATTTTCTACTCTTATCCAAGAAATCCTTATTTTCCTTGCCTTGTCTGTTAGATATTGTTTTCTGTTTCAAACTAAACAGTACATTTGCAAAGGCAGTGGTGTGCTGCAGCCCATCTGTCTGTTTTATGCTTAGTTGGGGTTGGAGTTGGAGCAAGAGAGAACGAGGATCATTGCCATTAAATGATGTTAGATCTCTGAGTATGTCCAGGCTGGCCCATAAGGCATTACCACATGGCCCAGCAATGCTGGTGGGGTCAGAACAGCTCAATCTCTGAAACACAACAAAGAATTCTTGGTGATACTGCATCTGCCAGCTTTGACCTTGGAGTAGGGGGACTGCAGCACTGTTGGTTAGTGGGTTTTGGGTTGAAGCCAAACTACCTGTGCTTATTTCTTCTGTGTATTTAGGCAGCAGGTGCAGGGTGCTGACAAGAGGCATGCAGAGATGCTCAGTGTGGAATTTATGGTACAGAACATTTGAAGATCAGTGCCCAGTTTGAAGTAAATTCTCTGTGAGGTGTAGCAGTCTGTAATATTTTAGTACTGTGCAGTATGACCAGGAGCAGTTTGGGCACTGCAGTTAGCCTGATGAGGTCATTCAGAGTAGTTTTCTATCACAGTGCCTTTCTGCACCGCAGAAGCCCTAAATTCAGCATTTGGCTTGTCTGCATTTCCCAGATAGTTGTCTGAAATAAGATAATCTAGGAGAGGATTTAGGTCTGTGCAGGAGACGGAAACAGGTAGTGAGATGTATGCCTGTAGATACAGTAGCAGCAGATGAGGATCTTCTGATAGCAAAAAGAGTTGGACCTCAGCTGGGGGCACAGTGGCATGAAGGATGTTCTGCTTGTGCAGATTAGGCTATTGCCAGCAGAGAGTTGTGTTCTACAGGCAGTGGTGTTATCTCCTCCTTTGTGACACTAGAGAAGGTGCAGTGTCCTCTGCTGAGAGAACCGTGCTGCACGTGCTCAGACAGTTCTGTTGCTGTTTGGAAGCAACTCACCAGCTGTTTGGTGCCCTTTGTGAATTGAGTGGTTTTGCCCCCAGCTGCTGGCTTTGCAGAGCTGTGGCATTGCAGGAGTCTGACCTAGAGCAAGTGATGTGCTGTAGTTACTTCACCAGTTCCTGAACTAACGCCTGTGGTCCAACAACACTTCAGTTGGCTTGCAGCTAAAATATGCTTTCATAGTTGGTTGTTGACCAGCTGGCTTCTTCACAACCTGAGAGAAGGTAGTTTAGGCAGCAGCTGATTAATATTTGTGCTTGGCCCAGCATGACATTAGTGACTGTGAAAGAGGAAATGCAGACCCAGGATGCCAGAGCTTGGATCTGCTTGGTGCAGTAAAGGTAAAGCTGGTGCAAATTACTTATTGTCTGTGGAAAGGTCTGCTGAATTCCACAAAGATGGCGATTCTCTCCCTACACAAACTGAAACATTGAAAAGAAGCACATGGTGAGAAAGCAAACTTCAAAGGTGGCAGGAAATACTGCTTTTCCCCTTGAATTTCCTTTTTGATATTGTCGTTAAACAGATTGATTTTAAAGAAAAAAAGAAAACAAACTCTTAAAACTGAGTTGTCAGCCAGCAGGGTTTCCTACTCTAGCTATAAACAGTGTGGATCTCAAGCACCAATAGGCTGGGCAATGAGTGGCTTGAGAGCAGCAAGGGAGAGGGTGCTGGTGGATAAGAAACTAAACATGAGCCAGCAGTGTGCACTTGTAGCCCGCAGAGCCAACCAGATGCTGGGCTGCAGCCAGTGTGGCCAGCAGGGTGAGGGAGGTGATTCTGTTCCTCTAATCCACTCTGGTGAGATCTCACCTGGAGTACTGCATCCAGTTCTGGAGCCCCTGGGACAAGAAAGATCTGAACGTGTTGGAACATGTCCAGAGAAGGACCATGAGGATGATCACAGGGCTGGAGCTGCTCTGCTATGGAGACGAGACTGAGAGAATTGGGGCTGTTCAGTCTGGGGAAGAGAAGGCTCCAAGGAGACCTTATTTATGTCCTTCCAGTATCTGAAGGGGGCCTACAGGAAAGCTGGGGAGGGACTTTTTAGGGTGTTAGGTAGTGGGAGAGAAATGGAACAAAGCTAGAAGTGGGGAGATTGATTGGATGTTAGGAAGAAGTTCTTCACCGTGAGGGTGGTGAGGCCCTTGGACACACCGCCCAGGACAGTGGTGGAAGCCTCAAACTGGATGTGGCTCTGGGCAACCTGCTGTAGTGTGAGGTGTCCCTGCCCATGGCAGGGGAGTTGGAGCTAGAGGATCCTTGAGGTCTCTTCCAGCCCTGACAATTCTGTGATACTAGGGAGCAGTAAGCACAGCTCTATCCTTTAATGTTTTAATTGTATTTAACTTGTAGTCATGAACTGGGTTTCTAGACAACTCCTATTGACTCTCAACAGCACCAGTCCATATGGAAGTGCACTGTACCATTTTCCCATCTCAGTGGTGCAAGATGATTGTTTAGATGCTTAGATGCTTACTGATGATTGTTAGTCAGTTCAAATGAGGTGTTTTCAGTTCTCTAGGTGCAAGTGTCTGGGCAGCCTAGCACAGCTGACATCTGCCTGCCTGTCTGTTTTAGGGTGGTGTCTGAGACAAAGGCTGTCACCTTTACACGTCCCAGGAAGTACATTGTTTCGTCAGGCTCAGAGCCCCCCGAGCTGGGCTACGTTGACATTCGGACGTTAGCGGACAGCGTGTGCCGCTATGACCTCAATGACATGGACGTAGCGTGGCTGCGGCTCGCCAACGAGGAGTTCAAAGAAATGGGTGAGCCAACGCTGCCTGTGGGTGGCTTTCTTGCTGTTTCTCTCTTAAAGCTGGCAGTCTTCATAATTTTAAGCAGAGTGCATTGGGAAGAGATGGAAGAGGTATGATGAGATAGTGATCACAGGAGTTGGGGTTGGCACAGGGAAGCAGACCTGAGGTGATTAAGCCCCAAGATACCTGTTCGTAACTGCTGTGTTCTATCTGGTCAGAGCAAGTCAGACTCTGGTTTTTTCCCTGTTACTTTTCACTGAGGATGTTTTTTAAAGTTCCCATTTTGCCATCATCCTTGAAGAGACCTGAATGGTTGTTATGGCAGTTACTCCTTATGTGCTGGATTTCTGTTTCTGTGCATCACATACCTGTCACATCTTTGGGGTGTGGTGTTCACTGCTGTGCTTTGTGGAGCTTGTGGCTCAGCTGTTTGTGGGGAGAGCCAAAGGAGGATTTCCTTTCTAAAACACTAATCATGGTGTTGCCATCAACTGCATGGCGCAGCAGACGTTAGCTATTGGGAATGAGTAGCGATCTAAGGACAGAGAAATTCTTGTCCCATCCTGACTTTGCAAGAGGGAGGTGGTTGATTGCAATCATGGAGCTTTCTTGGTTCCACTGCTGTTTGGTGGGATTCTGTGGTGCAGGTTGTTCTAGCATCAGCTTGGAAATATCACAGCCAGCACGTTGGCACAGCAAGTGAGAGGTGGAAGCCAGTGGGGAACCACTTGTGCTGTTTTTGGATATTTTTCTTGCTGCTTGCATATTTTTTTTTTCCCAGGTCTACAAGATTAACTTAATTAAATCTGAATCACAATACTATAACGTAGCCAGCCCAGAGCTGTGGTGTTGTGAATCATTTCCTGATGGATGCTGTTTGAAAGCACCAAATCCCAGATTCAGTGTTGCAGTTAGTTATTGTCCCAGATTCAGATTTAATACCAGTGTGTTTTTCACTTTTTAAACCAAAGTAATTTACTGGTGTAGCAGAGTCTGATGGAGACCTTAGTTGGGCTTGTAGCCTATTGAGTTGGCAGCATCTGTGGTTAGAAACTGCAGGTTTGCTCCAAGTGTGACATCCAGCTGATGTCATTGATTGCCTTCCACTACTCCCATTCCCAAATCTTTCACCAAAGAGTAAACATCTGGATTGCAGAACTGAAGCAAAAGACATAGTCAGTGCTCTCCTGGGAGGAGAAATCAGAACAAGACCAAGAAGCCAGTATCAGTTTATGACAAGTTGTTTTCAGGAGTTTGCAAGATTGGTTTGGATTCTTGCTCCTGTTAGTTTAGAAGCTGAATTAGAGGGTTTTTTAGTGCTGGATTGAGCACAAATGTCTAGCAATGCTGTGTAGGGAGTGGGCTGTATCTACCCAGCTGCTAAAGAAGCTGAGTCGTGGGCTACCACTCTTTAAATAAGTAACAACTCCTTTTTCCCAGGGATGCCCGAGCTGGATGAGTACATGATGGAAAGGGTGATAGAGGGATTTGAACAGCGATGCTACGATAACATGAATCATGCTATCGAGACGGAAGAAGGACTTGGAATTGAATATGACGAAGATGTTGTCTGTGACGTCTGCCAGTCTCCAGATGGAGAAGATGGCAATGAAATGGTGTTTTGTGACAAATGCAATATCTGTGTGCACCAGGTATGGCTGGCAGGGGGATGGGGAGGGTGTAGGGATGGTGACAAAAGCTTTTCCAAACCATTGAAGATAACACATTGGATTTTTTTCCCCCATGGCAGACACAGATCTGTTAAATCTGTTGCAGGGTTCAACATTGAGCAGTAGGATGAATTTAGAAATTGTGTAGATGAGAAGGAGAATTATTACATGTAATTCTAGACATGCCCATGCTATGAGGGTTACAGGGTAGTAGTGCTGTCCTTGTGGAAGAAGTTGGAAGGTGGGGAATTGCCTCCCTAAAACATGTGCATGGTGTTATACATTCTCACCTGGTCACTTCTCGTGTTCTCTTCTTTTCCTTACGCTCATGGAGCTAATACACCTTTAGTATGGGGAAAAAGAAGTTTCAGGCAATCAGTAGGGTCATAGGAAGGATTTATTATTGTCAATTTAACGGAGAACCTACTGACCTGAGCTAATGAAGCACTATTATGTGCCAGCATTTGTGGCAGTTAAGGAGTCTTCTTATTAGCATGAAAGAACAGATATAATTTTAGCACGTCTGTTTCCCTGAATGCCTCTTACAGTGCCTTGCTATCAGCCTGTCCTTCCTCCCTAGCTTCAGAAAGTTGGGTCTTGGGAAACCTCTGTTGTTCAGTGACCAAGTATGGCATTTCATGCATTTGTACTAGTGAGGAAGACACGTCCCCATGGCAGAGGAAGGTGGACATTTTTAGACTTGTAGTATTTGTCTGATCTTTAGTCTCTGATGACTTGAAAGTTGAAACATAAGAGGGTTAAAACAGACAGTAATTTGGACAGAGGTCTCCATAAAGATGCAGTCTTCTGAAAAAAAGTGATCTTTATTAGCTACCATTTCTGCTTCTGAGTAAGAAGCAACCCCCAGTGCTTTGGAATAACATTGAGCATTGCAGAGTGGAGCACTTGAATTCGTGTTTCTCCCCTTTTGAATTAGATGTGGCCCAGTTCTTGTTCAGTGTAGTCTGATACTGCACTTCCCCTCAGCTCTCTGCTGCTGGGGTTGTCTGTTGGGAGTCTCCTTGCTCTGTGGGCTGGCAAACACATTCTTCATGTTTCCAGCTGTAGTGGGCAGTGGGATTTTTGCCTCACAGCTGGGCATGCCTTCCACTCCTTTCATGGCATGATCTGTTTGGGGAAGGATGGGGAGGTGTGGTTGGCTGAGATTATGAAAGCCATGATCATGCACTAGCTGATGAGTCTGTATTTTATCCCACAAAGAAAATGTTGAGAGTTGTGAGATGCTCTGTGTAAAGAGCCCAGAAGTAACAGGTTGTTGCCTTTGGTTTCTCTCCCTGTTCGTACCTGGGAACTCAGGCCTGCTACGGGATCCTGAAGGTGCCAGAGGGCAGCTGGCTCTGCAGGACCTGTGCACTCGGTGTCCAGCCCAAGTGTTTGCTGTGTCCAAAGAAGGGTGGTGCCATGAAGCCAACCCGGAGTGGCACCAAGTGGGTCCACGTTAGCTGTGCCCTGTGGATCCCAGAGGTAGGTGCTGTCAAAGACACTGTTCAACCTAGTGCATGTTCCTAGAATCATAGAATGGTTTAGGTTGGAAGGGACCTTAGTGATCATCTACTCCTCACCATGGTCAGGGATGCCTCACAACTAGACTGAGCTGCTGAAGGCCTCATCCAGCCTGTCCGTGGACATCCCTAGAGAGAAAGCAGTGCTGCTACACTGAGTGTAGCATCTATGTGATATGGAAGACAGGGTACAAGATTGTCAGAGAGATGCCAAGTCTGGCAGGATGAAACATGATCTGTAAAGAAAGTAATTACATTACCTTTGCCAACCAAAATTAGGCCTCGAGAAATTAGGCCTTTGCTGCTGGCAAAACTCATTTAACAAGTACATGAAGTACAGTTTTATTTTCTAAGTGGAAGATTAAAGTTGAATCAGGAAGGTTTGGATGTGACAGAATTCCTGTGGGTTCTCAAAGGTATTCTTCCTTCATGGTAATTTTAAATTGGAGAACTTCACCTTGGAACTGTTTATGCAGTGAGGAAGTGATGTTTGTGGGGTTTTTTTTGGGGGGAGATTTTTTAAAAATAAAAATTCCTTACAAACAGGAACTTGCAGTGTGCTTATTTTGCCATGCACACAAGCAATTTGATACCTTTGATAAAATTCTGTAATAGTCACCATGGTTTTTAACCTTTCTCTTAGGTGAGCATTGGAAGCCCAGAAAAGATGGAGCCCATAACAAAGGTTTCTCACATTCCCAGCAGCAGATGGGCACTGGTATGCAGCCTTTGTAATGAAAAGGTTGGAGCTTCTATACAGGTGAGTGAGTTGTACAAATGCCCACGTGCTTTGCTCTGTCACTTCTTGGTGGATACACATAATAGGTACCCTCAGTACGCTTTGGTTGGTTTCCTGTTTGTTAGTAACAACTTCAGTTCACACACAGTGCCTTTTGGATGTTGGTGTGCCCTTATTTCACAGGAAGATTTAATAATAATGCCAGGTCATCCTCTAAGGCTTCCTGATCTGTTGCTATGCTGATACACATATTAGTACTTTGGAATAAAATGTAGGTGTGGTTGAGTAGAGGAAAACCTCTGCATTTCTGTCATCTACCACCTCTGGCAACAAAGCTTGACTGCTGAAAGCAGCCTGTCTGCTGGTGCCTATTTAGTGACTTCTGAGACAAGTTGGATACCTCAGGGGGAGCTGAGTATTTCATGGAAGAACCTGAATTTTCAAGGTGCTGAGCGTGTCCAAGTCAGTGGAACTGAATGCTTTTCATTGATGTAGCTTTGAACTTCTCACTTTAGGTACCACTTAAATTTGGACTGTTCTGGCTTGTAATTATTTTTTATTTAATTGTTTTATTCTTGGTCCAGCTTTTAAGTTGCTGAGTATTATGGTTTTGGAGCAGGAGGAAAGAAGCAGGTTGTTTGACAAGTCTGCCCTAAGATCTGAGGAAGCCACAGTCTGAGGAGATGAACCCTCATCAGGAAAAAACCTCCTGGTAGCGTGAGTTTCCCAGTTCACACTGCTGTAGCAGCAGTGCCCCATTACTGTTCTGACTGGTGGTACTCATTTGAGTTCGGGGTGGTGAGTGCCCAAAGCAGCAAGATGGGGCCCACCCAAACCTAATGGCTAGTCTTAATAGTTCCAAAAAAAGAAATTATTTCCTTATGCAGTAAATAATCAACCTATAATGCCAGCACTATAAAGGCATGTTTCATATCAGCAGGTCACATTCTTGTGCCAGTGCCTGCCTGTCTCATTGCATACTTCTGAAATCCTCCCTGTAGTTTCAGATGGAGCTGGATTCAGCACTGCAGCCTGTGAGCTGTTGCTGTTAAATAGCTGAACTGATACGCACCAGAACACTGTGGCAGTGTGGTTTCACCTCCATATTTATATTGGGCTGTTAGCTGTAAAGCACTTGCAGATCCTTTATAGTGGAAAATCACTCAGAAATGTTAAATAATCATTTTAAGAACAATTTTTAAATTGAGAAAACACGTTGCCAAGCCCCAGATTTTTGAAGCAGGAAACACTTTGTTTCCTGATACATGAGATGATAAAACTTTGATCTGTCTTACTGGAGAACAAGTGATGAGGCAAGGAGAGGTGACCCACTTGGGGCAGTACTGTGATTGTGTAGGAAAAAACTAAAAGGTAGCTTAGTATTGTGGTAACCACTCTGCACCTTCAAAGTGCCTCACATACTTGAGCAAAATGACTGTCAGAAAGCTCCTTGAGACAGATAGGAAGACACTACTACCTCTTAAGGAGTCCGAAGAAGTAGAGCTTTCTGTTCTGCTGCTCACTTAACCTTACAGGATCCAGGATGGTAAGAGCAGCATTAAGACACAGAAAGGTCTAAAGCCCTGTGCTTTTTAAATGTACCTTGTGTCTATTTCCTTTTTTCCTCTGCTGCAAGTTATCTGAATAGGTTGCCAGAAGTTGTACACCAGCAGTGCAGGAGCAGTTCCAGCAAAGCCTATCAGTCCATTTCCAGTTAAGGAATGCATAAAATAGTAAACATTAAGTAAAGAAATGAAATCTCTCCACAGTGTATAAATTTGCAATGGTAATTCCTCTTTGTTAGGAGCTTGTTTGAGCTGTCCCTTCCTCTGCTGTTAGGTAGCTGAAACTGAGGGATGACTTGCAGTACTTGAACACTTGAGTGTTTATATATGGTGGTGAGCAGGGCACAGGGAAATGTCCTTCCCTATTTCTTCTTATGCCACCTCTCTGCTTCTAGTGACAACTTGCAGGCATTACAGCTGCCACTTCAGACAGCCCTACCTTTGAAATAACAGGGGAGAGACAACAAATGAGTTTTGCCTGGCATGCTACGGGAGCTGTGTAAATCTTGGTGTGGGAAATACTTGATTTGAGTTGTGGACTTAGATACATCACAGAGAGGCACTGCAATGGAAGGGAAGTAGCATTAACTGCATGACCTAAGAGAGAGATCCTCCAGAGTGTGCACAGCAGCTAAAGCCAGCAGCTAGAAGTGTGTGTCTGCTGGGCAGAGAGCAGCTGCAGCAGGCTTGGAAAGACAAGACTGTATATTCTCCCAGGTTCAGCAGGTTTCCTTTCAGTGCGGCAGGCTTTCCCCTCTTGTCCCAGCAGAGCTTTAGCCATGCTGAGAGCTGATTGTTCTAAACAATAGCAGCTTGGAACTGGCTAAAGAACTCTTTTGTACTGTTGGGTGTTCCAGCTGGACCACTTCTGCCCTCTTGGTCAGTAGGAGAGGAAAGGGCAAAGGATGATTTGGTATTGATTGATTGCTTGATTTTATTAAAGGATGTTCATCTGAAACTTCTGCAGTTTAAGCTCTGTTGTACCTTCACATGCAATCTGGCTGCTGAGTCAACCTGAGCAGGAAAACCTGGAGAGGGATTTGTCTTCTTTACAAAGTTGTGTATAAACATCCTAATGCCACGCATTTGTTCCCTCGTGGTTAACAGCACTAACATTCATTTCTGCCTGAGATTCTGCTGGAGGCAGAGGTGTGAGTTGATTCAGATGCCTGTGTCTGTGTACATACATGCACAGATCTTAAACCTTCCAGTTTGTGGCTGGCAATAGTTATGACAGCATTTGGCAGGAGAAAGCTACGTATAAGAGAACTGAAGTGCAACATCAGCTGAACTAGTGCCCATCGCTGGATGATGGAGAGGTTCACTGGGAGAGAGGGAAAATGACAAAAAAAATGAATTTCCTGTTCTGATCCCACAGGTGGAGGCTGCAGTCAGTGAAGTAGTAATTGATAGTGATTTAATAGTTGACATTTATAAAATTGGGATAACAAGGAAAATGAAAATTGCCCTTGGTGGAGGCCTTCTGGGTAGCCTGGGTCCAGGTGCTGGGAAAGACTTTTAATTACAAGTATGAGGCTGGCCTGGAGCCACCCAGATGTTTTCCCTTCCTTGCCATGTGGGCGCAGTCCAAGGGGGAATGTGTTGCTTTGTGTAACATGGCCTGGCACGAGTGGCTCGGCTAACAACACTGCTCCTAGGGCTTTGCTGGTCCTTCAGCAGCAAGAGGCTAACTACTCCCATCCCACTGGGACACTCGATGATAGCCTGGGCCAAGAGCACCAAATCCTAAAGCTAATTAAAGAGCAACAAAGTACACACAGCTCAGCAGCGGAGCGTGGTGACAGGCTTGCTCTTCCAAGGCAGCCCTGGCTGCTCAAATAGTTCTGGGCACTGTGACTTCTTGAATTTAATTTGATTAATTTAATTTCTGTAGTGTTCAGTGAAGAACTGCAGAACAGCCTTCCATGTCACCTGTGCATTTGACCGTGGCTTGGAGATGAAGACCATACTGGCAGAAAATGACGAGGTGAAATTTAAGTCCTACTGTCCCAAGCACAGCTCCAACAAGAAAACTGATGATGAGACTTTCAGTGAGAGCCCTGGACAGGAGAATGGGAATGGGATTCAGGACAGCTCTCTTCCTGCCCACATAGACACTTTCCACAGCATGGATCAAAACCAGGAGGAGGCTCACAGGGTCAGCCTCCGCAAGCAGAAGCTCCAGCAGTTGGAGGATGAGTTCTATACCTTTGTGGAGTCTTTGGAAGTGGCTAAAGCTCTACGGCTGCCCGAGGAGCCGGTGGAATTCCTTTACCAGTACTGGAAGCTGAAGAGAAAAGCCAACTTCAATAAGCCTTTGATTACCCCAAAGAAGGATGAAGAGGACAATCTGGCTAAACGGGAACAGGATGTGCTGTTCAGAAGGCTCCAGCTCTTCACTCACCTCCGGCAGGATCTAGAGCGGGTAAGCCACGGCAGTGCCTGCGCTCAGAGAGGGTTGCAGGCCTGCCTTAGCGAGACCCCAGGGATATGCTTAGCGCTTGGCTTGTGTGCCCCATGCTGTATCTTGCCTCCAAGTTGTGTTGTCAGAACAGACCCTTTCTGCTGGATTTCCACAGCACACCAGCTGCCCTTTTCAGAGAGAGGCTTAGCTCACAGGGCAGCAGGGCTTGGCATCCTTGGCCTCTGACTGCAGTGTTGTGTGTCCGCTTATCCTGCTTTACTGATTAATATTGCTTGCTGGGAGCTGGACTGCAACCCCTAGCTGCACCTTTTTTAGCCTTTAAGGGCTTTCACTCCTTTTATTTGGTGCACAAGAGAAAGATGAAACATACCCAGATTTGCAGCAGATCTGGGTTCTGTTGACACAGCATAGTAGGATGACATTTCACAGGACTGTCTGTACTGGGTTTGTGGGGCACTTAAAATTCCACTCAGTTAGGTTTTGAGTGAGTAAAGAACAGCTCAGCAGCATCAGTTTGATGTCTGAGCTTAAGTACATCTGACCCTTTAACAAACCAAATTCCTTGTTTTTTGTTTGTTTTTTGTTAACTAACAGAGTTTTAAGGTATGTTAGAGTCAGAAGTACTGACATTATTTGAAGTGGTTCACCTCCATAGAGCTTATGGCTCATGTAGGCCACATACAGAACCTGGCTTAGGAGAACTGGAGCCTCTGTCCCAGAATGCTGCCAGTCTTTGAATCAGGGCAGCAGGTGTTCATGCAGCTACTGCATCCTTTGTGAAGGACATTGATGGCTAATTAATGAATTGCTGCAGCTTTCCTTTTCAAGCTTTTTTTCTAGTTTGAGCTTCCAGCGCATGACCCTTCTCTTGCTCGGTGTGAGAGCTGTTCCCCAGTCCATTTCTTTCTGCTCCACGTGCTCAAGTTCTTTTAATCTTCCTTTTGATGAGCTAAATAAGTTGAGTTTGTCACCTTGTTCTCTGGATCTTAAATTACTCTGTATGTATCCTTTCTATTTTTAAGTGTGATGAAAGGCCAGGATACCTCATTCTAGTAATATTTCAAATATTTCATTACTCCATTTCTCTCACTCACTGCGTGTTTCATGCTATGCTCATTGATCCACACTTGCTGTTAAGTAAGGATCGTTTTCTGTTGTCTCTCATGAAGCAAATGGTGAGGCTATTAAATACTGAGCATATGTGACCATTTCTAGCACTTCTTAGCTTTCCTCTCTGTGTGTATGTAGGTAAAAGTCATTCAGCTGTTCATGGAAGCTACTGTTGTGCTCTAGCCCTCCCGCATCTGAGGGAATAATTTGTCAATTAAATGGTATTTAAGAAGTGTGTTGAGGAAGGTTAAATCTAAACCACATTGCTGACTTGTTTAATTGTTGCATAGCACTTAAATTGAATTAACTCAAAGCAGAGATAAATAACACTATAGACACACAACTCCTGTAAAACTCATCACCTTGCTGGCTCCTAGGTGCGTAACCTCACTTACATGGTGACCCGAAGGGAAAAAATCAAGAGATCTGTCTGCAAAGTTCAAGAACAGATATTTAATGTCTACGCAAAGCAGTTGGAACAAGAAAGAGTTTCAGGTATGCTTCACTGTTACCTTTTTTGCATAAGGCTACAGACACAAGCACCGAAGGGTTTGGTTACAGGCTAATGACTTAATTTTGAAGGACACCCAGGACCGTATTTGTTCTCATTAAAACCTTGTGTAGGCCACCAGGCCTTAGCAAGTTGGGAGAAAAAAATGAGTCTGCAGCTCTTAATAGTAGGCATGTGGCTATAGAAACTGTTAAGTCAGTGTTCCTGTCCATGGGGCACCGAATGCTGGCTGCTGCAGATCCTTTCCAGTGTGATCCTTTAATGACTCCTTATGACAGGAGAGCATGACTTACATTCTAGTGCCATATGGTACCTCCTAAGCCTGTGGTTTGCCTGTGCTGTGCTGCATCATAGATGGCTGTTTAAAAGAGCTCAATTCTGAAAAGGCAGCACCCTGTTTTTAAAACAAAGTGGTTCTTTTTCTGCCTAATCTCATTGACAGTAATGTCTCAGAAAGATGAGTGCCTTCAAAGTTACTGCATTAACTAGGTTATCCTTAAAGTGTTCAGTAACTTAACCTGCTGTGTTTTACATGGTATCAAACAGATCCACTCAGCGGTTCCTTGACCCACTCCCTCTCTGAGGAGTCTCTGTCCTAGTGGCTACAGCAGCACTAGGATGTGTATTAGCTACAGGTGTAGGCAGGTACAGCATGGCTAAAGGGAACTCAAGCCCACAGAGCATTCAGTATGGTGTGGAACACTGACATAGGCCCAGAATTGCCACCAAATACCTGTTTGCCCTGAAGAACACATCAGGCATGGGGACAGGGTTAGAGTAGGTACATTCAAATGTGGTATTCACCCAGACACAGAAGTGATTGGCTTGAACGAGATTTGTTTCCACGTAGGTGTGCCTTCCTCATTCTCCTCAATGGAAAACACAGTGTTGTTCAACAGTCCATCTCTGGGCCCCAATGCCCCCAAGATAGAGGATTTGAAATGGCATTCTGCATTCTTCAGGAAACAAATGGGCACATCTCTAAGCCACTCTTTGAAAAGACCACACAAAAGTGACAGAGCAAGAAGCAGTGCTGGGAACGACAGCAAATCCCTGCTGAGGCAGCCCAGCCAGAGGGAAGGTGGTGCAGCACCAGGTGGCTTTTTGCACCTTGACAAGACCTTTGCAGACACACGGATTGTATCGGCACAGCAGAAGAACGGCCTAGTTATACCAGACCACAGAAAACGAAGAGACAATCGTCCACAGTGTGAGGTGATCAAGGCAGAGCTCAAGGAAAAGACTTCAAAACACAACCACAAACCGCTGAGACCCACGGAACTCTCTCAGAGGCAATCAGAAAATAAAAGGGCTGTGAACCACTCCAGTGGTAGGTCAGCACCTGGCACGAGGAGGGATATAGTGCCTAAATGCAACGGGGGTCTTGTCAAAGTTAACTCTAATCAGACAGTAGTTAAAGTGCCTACCACGCCTACCAGCCCAGTCAAAAACTGGGGCGGATTCCGAATTCCAAAGAAGGGGGAGAGGCAGCAGCAGGGTGAGGGCCCAGAGGAAACCTGCCGCCAGAACTCGAGCTACCCCTACCTGGGCGTGGGCAGAGTTTCACCGAAGGACAGGGCCAAAAGCAAGCTGAAGCCTGACAGTGAGAATGATGGGTACGTCCCCGATGCTGAAATGAGTGACTCGGAAACTGAAGTGGCCGACAAGAAGTGCAGGCAGCAGAGGCTCAGTCCAAGCAGCACTATCAGCAGAAGGACAGACATTATCAGGAGAAGCATCCTGGCATCCTGACCGGACACAGGGACACGGTCTCAGCACCGTGGTCAGTTGAGTCACTGCCTACAAGCCAACTCCACATTATTTATTGGTGTGAGAGAGGAGAGTTTTTAGACAAGGCTGCAGACTGACGACTTGGTAACATGTTATTCCTGAGCTGTATAAACATGTTTACATGCACTTGAAGCTGGTGGTTTTTATTTTCCCCTGCCCTGCCCCACCCCAGTTCTGTGAGAAGTTTGAATCTCCTTTATTTGCGACTTTCCCAAGTAAACAGAAAAATGACATCACTACTAAAAACCGATTTGTGATGAACACTAAAATAACTCACAAAAACCTAGTAAAAGGTTCAAAATTTTTAGCTAAAAAAACACTGATAAAATTTTCCTTCCTTCCCAGGCCTTCTGGAAAAGCACAAGCTCTTAATGTAACTAGTGTGTATTGGATCAAAGACGGTTGTTTAACCATACTGCACTGCTAAACCCCATCACCAGTGGTCACTGTCCTTTGGTGGAGGCAAGTCTTTCTCCTCCCTTTGAAGAATGTTTTCTGTTGCTTTCACTTTGAGCAGAGATGGCAGCTCAAACCCCCTCCATAACCTCCAGAGTTTACATGTAAATACACCTACAAGATGACCACATCTAACTAGGACATTATACTGGAGAAGGAGGAAGGGAGAGGTCAGGGCGCAGCTGCCTCTGAAGACTCAGACTGAGCACGGAGGGAACTCTCTAAAGGCCTGAAAAGGGGTCAGGCTTGTGGGTTACAGTCCCCTGTGGAATAAGCTGTCACCCTTCAGTCACCTGCTGCCAGGAGTATGAGGAGAATTCCAGCGAAGAAAGTCTAAGGCACTAGTCACTAGCATTTCCCAAAGCCCACCAGGTATGCACTACTGGCATGTTCTGGGAAAGCCAGGCTTACAATGCTAAAGGTTACTTTAAAATGAATATATATTTTTAAGTAGAATAAAATGGAAAGGCAATAAATTATGATTATCTCTTTACAGTCAAATGAAGAAAAAAAAAATGTGTTCTGGACTAGATTTGATGGAAGAGGGAACTTTTTTTACTAATTGCAAACGGCAATAATGAGTAAGTGATGAGCAATAATATGAGCAGGTCATTAGGGTACGGCCTTGTAGCGAGCAGAGTGCACACGTGGAGTGTTAGGAGCCTGCACACTTTGGAATTCTGCATAGAGCCAAGTCAGGTATGTAAATGGTGACAACGCAGCAGTGTGTCACAGACAGGTGTAAAGATCCCCTTTCCCCCACCCCTTTCCCCCACCTAGCCTGCCATTATGACCGCTGTGTCAGACGCTTGCCTCTTGAGCAGGGAGCATTGATAACACAGTAGAACTCTGCCATAACTGTGTCTTCCAGAGGATTCTATCAAAAAAAGAGAAAAAGGCTTACTAAGACACCTTGCTGGGCAAGTTATCACTTAAATATCTAAATATTTCAGCTGTGCAGCCCTATCACTTGTTTTAAAGCTCAGCAGTTTTAACCGTCTGTGAGGAAGGGGAATTTTTTGTCTGGTGGTGCACTTATGCAGCACCATTCCTGCTCCCAAGAAGCTAGATCAACTGCACAGCTTAGAGAAGTGAAAGTCACACAGGGCACTGGTCAATCTCGCCTTGTGGAGTCACCCTTGGGATATGTTAAAAGTCCTTATCTGATCTCACACAGCAGCAGACAAAAGGTAAACGCAGGTAAGTTCTACTCGACCTGCAGCAGTGTTTTCCAGCCAGGCACTGCTATTTTCTGTAAGAAAAAGGCTCATGACCATAGAGGGAATTGTTTGTCAAGCCATAGGCAGAATGATCTAAATTAAGATTCTAAGTAAAGCTTGAACCTCAAGCCAGTCCGAAGGAGGTCCCTTGTTAATTTGCACTATTCTGAATGCTAACGTTGTGCGGAATTAATGCCTTACCTGTTTTGCTCCCCGATGTTTAGGTTAATAAGCTTTCTAATGTTTCAAGTTAAGCTGAACCAAAACCAAAAAAAAAAAACCAACCAACCAAGCTGTAAGAAGACTGCAGTGTGACCAGCTCTGTAGGTTAGCTTCGTCTCCCCTGCTTAGCGCTCAGCAGAAGAGGTGTTGTAAGTACAGCAGTGACAATAGAACCCCACCCCTGTATTTTGTTGGGATAGAGGCTGAATTTGCTGACTTTCTGTTCGTAAGCGTTTCCTTGTGCAGACTGACCAAGAGACCGTTGGCTACGATCGGTGTGTTCTGTCAAACCGTAGGCTAGTTGAACTTCAGTAGAGTTGCCTGGAATGCCATTTGTTAGGTTATAAACTCTCTCAAATCTAAATGAAGGGTTATAGGTGTTGTGTATAAAGCTTAATTTCTGAAATTTGAGACAACTGTCATGACGTTTGTAAGACCTTGTACAGAAGATTTTTCACTATGTGCCTAGCTTTGGTGTCCATTCAGCTGAAATGAATTTAAAAAGGTGCATGAAGAGAAGCAGATAGAAATAAAAAAGTATATGTAGAGATGACTATTTTATATTACATGGCCCAATCCTGTATTTATTTTCTCCCTTTTCTGAAGTATTTATAAAGACCTAGTTGAAGACAGCTGTATTTTTTGTTAAACTATTCAGTAGAATTGTGCCTTTTTGTCTGTATGTGAATAAATGCTGTACATTTTTGCAGTAGCCTTGCCCAGCAGTGTTTTAGAGTCTGCAGTAGTTGATTGGTTTGAGTTCTACATAAACACTTCACTGCAATGAGCCAAATGCCTTTCATGGTTAACCTAAGCACTTTTGTGGCTATTTACAAGTACCAGCAGGCTTGCTGTGGCTGCAGGAGAAAGGTCTGGGTGTTTTAAGGAACAGCGTGGGCCCTAGTTACTGGCAGTTGTGCTTATCCCATCCACAGAAAATGGTAAGCTTTTGCCTTCTGATTCTCAAAGAGATGCTGCTTACTTCAAGACAGTTTGTGTTTGTTGACACAATGCCCTTGCAAAACCCATCCACATCACACGTCCCACTGGATGGGGAACATGACCTTTCTTAGCTGTAGGTCTTCCAGATAAGTACTGTGAATGTTTATTGCCACCACGAACTGCTTATAGTCAGGCAATGGTGACTGCTGCTCTAGCAGCATCTCAAGGAGACCAGGCCTGAAGGACATAGCAGGTTCTTTCCCCTTGTTTCCTGTAAGCTCAAGAGGTGGAAATAACAAAATGGACATGAAGGACAAGGTTTGAAGGCGCACACTGAACAATACAGCTTGAAAAGCAGTGATGGGTAAGTAATTTTTCTCAGATCTGTACCTCTATCACATGCATTCCCTTCATGGGCAGCTGTGAGTGGCACCCCTCAAAAACATTTCAAAGAGTGAAGAGGAAAGAGCCTCTCCTAAGAATTGCTAGTGCTGGTAGAAGCTCTTCAAAGTGTGAATAGAAGTCTGACAGAGGTTCTTACAGCTGATTTATGGTCTTGCCTCTCTCTCTCTCTGAGAGGGATTGCACTGCTGGGGTTACCCAAGTAAGGCTTCGGCTTTAGTCAGCAGACCATGAAAAAGTTTCTTGTAATAGACCTTTCAAAATCCGGCCTATGCCAGAAGGTACAGGGCTCTTGGGAAGACCCCAAATGGAACTCAGACTGCCTCTGGAGTCAGTCTCTCTCACCTGTTGAATGGAAGTAACTATTCACCTAGAAACTCTGCCTAAATAAACACAGTCCAGAGTAGCTTTACTCAATGGGAAGCATTAATATCACACTAGGGAATCTTTGAAACACTCAAAACCTGGTGTTGAGGTGGGAAAGAAGGCAGGGGAAACAAACTTTACAAGGGGAATGGTAAGGAGAAATACACCGACAGAACCAAATGTAAACCAACCCAAAGAGATGGTTGAAAAGCCTGCTCCTCAATCTCATGAAATGATCGTTTCCTGAGGGAAAGAGCAAAACTTACCTACCCAGCAAGACTCAAAAGCTTAATTGCCTCAGCAAGTGCCTTTCCTCTGCAAGTCTAGTTTGAGAGCAACGTGCCAGCAGCCACCTCTAGACAGCAAAGGGAAATGAAAGGAGGTGGCGGCAGGATGACAAGCTGAAACTGACCACATTTCCTCTGTGGCTCAGACAGATGCCTTTGGTAGTTTTCTATCTGGAGGATTAAGCAGACAGGTGGGGTATCTGTTTTTTTTGTGTCACCTGCTGTCATTGCTCTGCTGCCTTAGCATTAGGTGCTTCTGCTATATCTGCAGTTCACATGCTGGCAAAGGAGCACAGCAGAAGAGCTGCAGCACAAGTTTGAACAAATACAACCATTATTAAAAAGGACCAAGCAGGTGCCCTCTGTGCCTCGAGGAACAAAACCAAATGTTGGAAACTGTACAGTTGCCTGCCACGCTCAGCCAGGTTTCACTTCGCAGCTAGAGCCTCTCTTTGAGAAGTGAATGGGATTAATGGCTCAGACAAAATCTTCCAGGTGTTCTGTCATCACCTCAGATGTGCATTATGCAAATGGAAGTAAGGTGCTTGATGCTTGCCTCCCTCTATCACGTGTGTGGCTGATTGATGAAAACCTCAGCGCAGCAGACATGTGGAGCTGCTGGACAGTGTATCCGTGTTGCTTTGAGCAATCTTTGAAGTCTACGAGCAGAATTAGAGTGCAGTGGATACAGGCATACATCAGATGAAGGAGGAGCTAGTAAAGAAATGTGTACAGCTGTAGGAAGTAATGACTGATTTTACATAAGCAAGAAATTTTCTTGAGCCTGTTTCCATCTTGCAGGCTCTACCTGCAAAGCCAGGTTTCTGGGTGGTGGCACAAACTTAATTCCCTGTGGTGACTGACCCAGGTCTGTCCTCTAAGATGCAAATATGGTGAATATCCACAGCGACAGATGTATGAGTTTGTCAGTCCAAACCAACAGTTTTCATCAAGCATTGGCTAAGCATTCTCCATCAAGTGATTTAGAAGTTACAAAGCAGAACAATGCTCATCACACTTCAAGATGTGTCATGTAAGTTCAGGATGGGAGCACCTCAACATCAGGTAACACCTATCAGATGTTTATGATCTATGCCAAAAGAGAACACTAAGTTCAGTTTCAGAATGATACATGTTTCTCAACTATCCAAGAAAAACATGCCTGCGAGAGAATTCCCATCCACTGGCACCCAGAGAGTTCAGACACATCAAAATGCATGAAAGCTGGATGACTGAAAGCCTTCAGCTCTGGGCAAATGGAACTGAGAGAGAACTGAAGTTCCCAGCCACATACAAATAGGTTACAGTCCTTAGAAATCAGCTGTAGGAATAGCCACAGCAGCAGTTTATTTATTAACCCTTTCCCAGGGGTATCAGAACAAACTGAACACTGTTAGTTGGAGGGCAGTGGAGACATTCCTACCTGTAAAGCCTACCATTAAACCAGCAGTTATTTGACATTCATGATGTAATTAGTATCTTGTTACAGTTCACAAAAGATCTTCAGAACGTTCCCAAGTTACTGCAGTCCAAGGGAAAATGAAAGGTACCAAGTGCATGTGAGCAAAGCTGCTCATGGTAAGAACTTTACCTGTTCCCTGTGCACAAATCTTGTCACAGCTGGAGCTGGTGCTTTTCAGACCAAAACTCGCCACAGCCACAGCACCGTATCAGATTGTTTCCTCTGCTACACAAAAGGACTTCAACTACAACATTCTGCAGTCTTCTTCCAGTCTTAACCATACAGAGTATCTTCATCCACACCTTTCTTACCTGAATAAACCAGCAAACATGTATCTTGAGTTTTACAAGCCTTGACATATGTTTTTCCCTTTTAGCATTCCAATATGAAGTTTCTCCAGCAATCTTCTCAACTCCAAGACAGTAAATGAATAATACATGTATTTAAGTGTTTTCCAGATACTTCAGGGAATCAGCTTTTTTCTTCTGTGTAGTTATCATGCTGAGCTGTAATTAAAAAGGAGGAGTTAGTTTCTTATACAGGCTGTTTTAAGATGAAAGGATCTACAGAACTTCGATCTGGAAGATACCATAAAGGCATAGATACCATAGATACCAAGCATATGAGAGTGGAGGTTTGGGATAGACAGTACAATTGACAATGCACTCCACAGCTGTCTTGTTTCAGATCCAAGATGATCAAAGATTAGGTAGCAGGAGTATACTTTAAAGACTTCTCTACAACATACACATGTTAAACCAGTGCAGACAGCATCGTGTATTGTTTATGTTTTGTACTGAATTACTATTATTTAATAACATGGCAAGGCAGTTCTGATGGCTGGCAGCTCATACAGGACATGGCAGAAGGTACACCAGGGTGCAAGCTGAACACCATACAGGTCAGCACTATCAGTTTTGTCCTGCAAATACTGCACGCTATTTGCCCCTGCTCTTTGTGCAGCCACGCGGTGCATGCGATCAGAGAACTTCACCTGGCTGAAGAATTCAGAGAGTTCCCACAGAAGAGCTATGCTGTCTTGCAATTATGAAGGCAGTTCTCCAGCCACCAACTCAAGACATGCCTGTTTGTAAACCAGAGTTCCCAGGATACAGGTCTAAGGGCACAAGATCTGTTCTTCACCACCTGAGGCCATTGTTTGTGACTGCTACAAGAGTCACCAAGCTGAAGAAACCTGTCTTGTGTAAACAGGAGCTGCAATTAAAGAGGTTTCTCCTCTTTCTGAACTGCCATTTCTGAATGTGGCAATGTTCACGCACCTTCATTCACATGTTTTCAACCATGCAAGTTTAATGCACATTAAATTTGTTTCCATAAACAAATCTCTGCTGTCACTTAAGCATTCTGTCAGAGGGTGGCATTTAACTGAACATGCATCAGTTTTGTGCTGACATCCAAAACACAGCTTGTTGATAAAATTCTGTTAGTAATAATGCACATAAATGATCACCTCTGCCCCAGGAATGAAGCAAAGTGAATTGTTTTTGTACTATTTACTGGGATTGTCTTAATGCATTTAGATGATACAGCTCTGTGTTAGTTCTGTACCTTTTGAGATGCTGTAGTTGCCCTCTGTTCTGCCTGGCTCAGTCGTCTTTGCAGCCTATCAATGTACTCTCGACACTCCATCATTAATTTTTCATCCTGTGTAAAGAAAATACCTTATTACAAATGGAAAGTTCTTCTTACTGGATCCATACATCCTGTAGTGAAGAAGCTTAAGACAAGAAGAACTTAAGAAGTGGATCTGTTTACTACTTAGAAAAAGACTGAAGACATACTGCTGACACATTTCAGAGAATTTCCAACTGAAGTACAACATCATTTGAGGTTTCCAATGACTCAGAGTGATCTGGAGAGGAAGTTTTACTCGTTTCACCATCTTGCAGCAAGATGCATGAAAGCTGACATTTTCAGCCAAGTAATTTAATTCACACAATCTTAAAATGCAAATGTTTTAGCTATACTCAAAGGGAAAAAGGCTACGCTTAGGTAAGTGAGATGATTTCTTTATCCAAGGATCTGTATATTCTTGACCACCCTTTGCTTACTGAAAGCTGGTTTTGAATCAGCCCCATTTTTCTCTTGTAAGTAACGCAGCACTACACAAAAACACCACACAGAAGGACTTATGCTTGACAGAATTGGATGTTATCTTGGATTTATGAGGCTGACAGGATAGCTGTTTTCTGAAGTGGCCATTAATTATTGAACAGTGCACATTCCAAAACAACCCTGCCCTTAATCTTTAATGGATAATGCTTTTATCTGTATGCATATATGCACATGCAGTGTAAATTATACTATACAAAGCATGTGAAGAATTTGCTATCTCTGCATATGCTCCATTCTCCATACCATACCATAACTACTCCTTTTTAGGGTATGCCTGCATATACTGACATAAGTGACCTTGGAAACATTTCCTGAATTATCTAGAGCTGCTAGATTAGTAACCTTGGAAGATGATCTCTCCTTTACCTTTTCTTGTCATTTGCGAGTAAAGTTCATTTGTCTCCCTGCCACTGGAATGTGTCAGTCAGCAGAACCAGTGGGGGTTTTCCAGTTAGAACTACTCCTGTCAAAACCCATTAATTTTTCTAAACCAGCAACACAACTCATCAAAATGGGTTTCTCTAAGCGTGCCTTCATCAGGCTGTAACGGAATGTTATTGTCATTATCAGTCATTATCTTACCTCAGTTACCTTTTCATTTGCCATTTCCAGCTGAGAAATGAGCTCCTGGTTACGGAGTTTTTGTTGACTCAGCTCACTTCTGTGAAGCAGAAGAGAAGATAGTGATTAACACACAGTAAAGCATTAGATACTGGAATACTGTAAACAGCTTGGAAAATCAATTGTTAAACTGACAAACCACCTTCCTTGTTACATCTTCTCAGAAGCATATCTGAACAGATTAATTTTCTGCATCAAAAAGTCTCAGTTACTTGAAGCAATCAGTGTCCTGTACTCATCCTGAGGTGTGGAACTAACATTCTTAGGCAGCACTGGCCATAACCAGCGTTCAAGAAATTATTTTGACAATTAGATCATACTGAACATGTAGTTGAAGGAAGGGTTTAACCTTGTAAGCATATGGAAACGTGACAGCTCTTGAGCCAGACAGTCAATGCATTCCGATTGTTAACCTTCCCCCAAACACACATGATGAGGATTTCCTATTAAAACTGAGCAGTAACCCCAACTGTTGAATAGTTAAATCAGTCCCTACTCGATATTGTCTTTGTTAAGTGAGCAGGAAACTAAGGTGAGCTTTTAGCATGTTGGCAGACGGGTGATAAATCTGCCAGCTGTAGCACGAACCCTCTGCAAAACTCTCCTATGACAAATATAGCATGTGCCAGCTGGGTTTTTTTGGTTGAGTTATACTATAATATGCTTCAGTTACTCTTGGTGATTATGAATTTTGTATACTGCCAGTACCTGCAGCTGTCTCTCATCCTGTTAATTTTTTTTCTTTAATGAACATCTTAAAATAGGCAGCCGTGGCTGCCAAACATTACAGAACTGCAGCCAAGAATAATTTTTCAGAAGTGGAGAACACCTCTTCATCTCAAGATGCTGTGCAGTTCATGTACTGTGCAGGATGTAGGGAGAAGAATGCAGCCATGCCCAACACTTCATACACAGGCACAAAAAAGGTCATTTTTCAGAGGCAGGTCTCCTTTTCAATCATAGAAAAGATAAAACTTGAGAACTCCAAAGCCCACATATGGCTACTGATGAGTCAGAGACTGCAACTGTGACAGAAATATTTCAGAAGCAGAAACTGGAACAAAGACACCCAAAATAGCTGCAGTCAGATGACTTAAGATAAGCAAAGTACTTAAATTTAAAAGCAATATGGCAAGGATTCCCTTTTTGTAAGTGACAATTATACATCAAGTGAATACTAAAACCCGCTGCTGTTCAATATAGTAGTTCCAAGATAACAAGTTCATCTTAAATAATTTTTATTTCCCCCAAATTATATCTTATTACTAGGCAAAGGCAATAGTAAGTTAAGATTATTAATGAAACTATTTGTTTATCCTATAGATTGTTATTAATTTTTATTACTTTATTAAAGAATGAATACTTTTAGATTTTTAAATTCTTCAGCTGCATTGCAACATGGAAGTAACTGCTAAATTACTTAGCCTCTTCTGTACACACTTTCTCATGCACTGTGTGTTTGTGAGACTCAGTTTATATATCTAAAAAGTAACAGACTTCTCTCTAACTATTTTCTTCTTAACCCCCTACAAAGAATGTGAAGGATGACTTTTTGCCTCTCGGAAGTTCATGTCATTTTTCTGATTGGAACTGAATTAGTGGTTCAGTCTCAGACCCCAGCTGTCAAGTGCAAGCTTGTTGAAACACAGCAAGTAACCAACTCAACTAAATTGAAGTCTTAAGGCACTTTTCCATCTCAAACCCACGTCTGTCCTTTCATCTTGAGGTGGACTGATCCGGCTGGCAGGTAAGCCCCCCACCCAGTTGCCCACTCTCTCCTGGTAGAAAGGGACAGAGAACCAGAAAGGTACAGCTGTGAAACCTTATGGGTCAGGAGAAAAAAATTATAGATTCATAGAATGGTTTGGGTAATTAATGAAGGGAGAAAAAAGATGTTAAAGCAGTTGCTCATCACCAGCAGGCCAATGTCCTGCCAGTGTCCAGGCAATAGCTACTTTGGAAGAGCTTTCACGTGGTTGCATTAGTGAACATATGGTCAGGGATGTCTCTTTGGTCACTTGGGGTCAGCTGTCCTGGCTGTGTCCCCTCTGAATTTCTTGTCCACCCCCAGCCTACTCACTGGGGCAGCAGAATGAGAAACAGAGAAGGCCTTGACACCGTTCAGCTGAAACATTGCTGCGTTATCAGCACTAATTTGGTCATGAATCTAAACCACAGCACCACACAAAAAAATCACTTCATCCCAGCCAAGCTCAATACAGGCTTTAAGGAGCATTAAATTCACCTTAACTCAAAATTTGAAGCTCCCCTAAAATTAATCTGAGGTTGATAGTTTTTGCATGTGTTTATGAACACATATAAAATGCTACAAATAAAGTAGTTGTTTATAGATGCACAAATTCTTAGAGAAAGAAACAACCTAAATTCAACAGAAAAGCCTTGAGATAACCCATCTTGAAATAAACCAGTGCTGCACTGCTGGTTTACTACCTTTAACAGTACTCATTCATTTGCATAACTCTTTTATAATTGTAAATATTTGCTGTCTAAGTTCACTGCAGTAAATGCCATGAGAACTCAAAAGTACTAAACTAAAACTGAGGCAGCCAGAAGTCAAACATCTTTGTTTCAGTCTGCCAGACTGGACCTTTAGCAGGAATAAGGAGCATAAACACTAGTCATGAGGTGTTAGTCATGCTGCCAAGGGCAATGTTTTTATTCACAACGATGACCTATGTTGTAAGAGGCACTGACCTGCTTAGTTACCCTCAAGACTGGCTTTTGGCATGAGTATGTTGAAGCAAAACTGGTTCCCTGCCCTCTTGTAAGGTGAAGGTGAGGTCTATTACCAATAAATCCTTCTAAAGTTGTGCAGCATCTTAAGGTGCTAAGATGGAACAAAACTCTTCTTGTAAATGAAGTCTAGAATGTATTTTTATGAAGCAAATGGTGATATTTAGTCTACAGGTATTCAATGCACTGTGTTTTACTTCCAAGTTCACTTTTACAGGCAGTGGTTACATGTTTAACTTGAACTGAGACCCAAATGGCCAAGTCAGCACACAGAATTTCAGTGAAATCTTAAAGGATCAATTTATTTATCACCCTTTTTATCTACAGTTTTTTCACTGATCTTCTAGTTTGGAAACATCATCACTCTGCTCTGTTGCAAGTTGCAAAATTTACTTTATTTGGTTTTGAATTAAAAATCACCCAACGTTCACTCATATTGCTTCATTTCTTAAAACTATTTAATGCTTCCTTCATGCTGCTGCTGGGGAGTTAGGAAAGAAGCCAAAATGTTTCAGACACATTCACATGGAAAATAAAAGTAATGAGGATAGAACTGAAAAACAGCAACAGATCATGAATTTAAGTGAAAAGGAACAGGAAACACCTACACTAACAAATGGGACACTTGACTCAAGGCTGCACTAACAGCAAAGTTCTGGTGAAATGGAGTAGGAAATCCTTTTATGTAAACTACCTCCCCAGCAGACATGACTTTTGTTAGGAAGTTTATGACTTACTTAAAAAAATTCATTTATAAAGCCTGTACTGTGCTGTAAGAGCAATAATTCTTATTAAAAACTGGAATTCTGCTACATGTCCCCATCCAGCTTTGTACAGTTGTTGCCCAGCCACAACAAGATGAAGTTTCTAAGGAAGATAATTGTTTTCTTTTTAAGCTCACAGCCTAACTAGCCCTCCCAAAACCACATAAACTTCCAAAGGTACATACAGAGGAGAGCTGGGAGAACATCAGCCTTTCACTTGAATCCTGCTTATAAGGTTTGGTGATACCACTTCCTGCATTAGCCTCAAGAGGCCTTTCAAACAGAGCCTTTAACTCAATAGACCCTGTTTACCTATCCATCTCTATCCAGGTTTTGCAGATAACTTTCATGATAAATGCATTTACTGCAAAATTATTTTGCTTTTTAAATAATCACAACTTAATTGTAGTTTGCCATAAAGTAAGAAGTGATTTGCCATTCTCTACTTGCACTCAAAATACTCAAAATGTTATTATGATAAGATTAAAATGAATATGGTAATTATTAATTTGCAATATAAGCAAGGACAGTACATTGAATACTACAGTGTGACTCAGGGGCTAATTTTCATACCCACTTCATTCTGCTCTGTATTAGGAAGAGATTCTTTACAGTGAGGGTGGTGAGACACTTGAACTGATATTCCCCAGGGAGGTTACAGATGCCTCCTCCCTGAATGTGTTCAGGGCCTGGCTGAATGAAGCCTTGAGCAACTTGGTCTAGTGGAGGATGTCCCTGCCATTGGCAGGAGGGTTGAAACTTGATGTCTTTAAAGGTCTCTTCCAACCCAACCCACTCTCTGAATCTATGAATCTATGTAGTTCAGTATCTAGCAATGCATATAACATAAAAAATAATGTGATTAAAAAAGTTAAAGAATCATAGAACGGTTTAGGTTTCTAGGTAATAATTCTAGGTTCTATCATAGCCACTTGCCACCATAATACCACAGCACCATTGCACAGATTTCATTAAGAAATTCCTTATGCCAGTTTAAATGACAACCTTCTAGCAGAGAATAAGCTTCTTTCTCTTGCCAGCTTCCTTGTTAGACAGAATAAGTGTCTGATACAAACTCCTGCTTCTAGCTTATACAGTAGGGGAAAAACAACAAAAGTAACAGACTTAAACCAAAACAGCTACTGAAGGCACAAGATCATATGGCCTTGACGGAGACTCACAATTTCTAATCCACCATGAAGGTGTTTTCTGTTCTGCTCACGAGGCAGTATTCTCTGATACAGGACATTAAACACTTGCAGCTTTCCAGATGATGCCACAGAGCCAGTCTCACACATAAACAGTGATGGCTGCAAAATTTACCACCTACTTTTAATGCAGATTCACAAAGCAGACTTCCTCTCATGTTTGTGATCTTTTCTGTGTCAGCATTTTGCTGCAGATAAATAAGGTCTTAAGCTTTTGGTCTGCTACAGCAGCATTTTAAACTTGACATAAATGCTTTAAATAGGAGGGCAGCTGTTTCACAGTTTTAATTCTTTAGGAAGTCTGAAATTTTTCCCTTTTAATTGGAAGCTGCTGAACTACATTCAGGACTTAGTTCTGAACCCAGGTGCTCAACTGTGAGAGATTTTATAGTTTCATTTACAGAAAATAAGCTACAAATTTAAAAGCTAAAATTTACCTTAGCATGAAACACTACAAAGTATTTTTCTTCTCCAATTAATGCATTTCTCCATTACTGACAAGATGTCAAAAAAACCTCCTAGTAGGTACCAGCTAATTACAGGCAGTGAAGCTACACCACTAAAACTGACAGTGAATAAGCACAGATCCCAGTGTCTTACAGACATGCTCAACACTTTGATGAGGCTTTTTCCTCTTAATAAACAGTTCTTTAAATCTTTGCAAAATGCAGCACATTAAGGGAAAATAAAGCTAGCCTACATTTGGACAGATAAGGGTAAGACTGTGCAGGTCTGGAGCCCCCAGCACAGGAAGGACATTGAAGTGTTGGAGCGGGTCCAGAGGAGCCCATGAAGATGCTCAGAGGGCTGCAGCAGCTCTGCTGTGAGGACAGGCTGAGAGAGTTGGGGCCCTGCAGCCTGGAGAAGAGAAGGTTTCCAGGAGACCTTAGAGTAGCCTTCCAGTATCTAAAGGAGCCCTACAGGAAGGCTGGGGAGGGATTATTTACAAGGTCTTGCAATGACAGGACAAGGGGCAATGGGTTTAAACTGGCAGAGGGGAGATTTAGACTGGATGTTAGGAGGAAGTTCTTTACAGTGAGGGTGGTGAGATACTGGAACTGGTTGCCCAAGGAGGTTGTGGCTGCTCCCTCCCTGGAGGTGTTCAAGGCCAGGCTGGAGGAGGCCTTGAGTGACCTGTTCTAGTGAAAGGTGTCCCTCCCTATGGCAGGGGGTTGCAACTAGATGATCTTTGAGGTCCCTTCCAACCTTACCATTCTATGATTCTCTGATTTAAACTGAATTAGTTATCATAGGTAACAATCCACTACTATTACAGAGTGTTCCAAGCACTCTGAAGGGAGCACTTGAAAAAGTGGAAAATAGTTGAGTGATGCTGCTAGTAAAACAGAAAGGTCATCAATAAATGTTTGATCAATCTCTTTGAATGGCCAATAGGTACAACCAGTCATGACAGTGTCATTGAAGAGGAATGAGCCTACTTTCCAAGGGGAGCACCACTACATACAAGACTGGTGTTTGTGAAGCTTGATGGAGGCCAAATTCAGATCCTTCTCTAGAGAAGATGGAGACCAGGTTGGTACAGCAACATTTTCAGGAAGTTGTTTTCCTTGGTTATGTAGTGAACTTTGTGTTCTAATTCCACTCACACCACTGGCATTCTGACAACTAAGAAATGTCAACCTATGCTTCAAATTGTGACTCCAGAAATTGCACAGGGGACTGGAAATACTGCAGATCAAGCTGAGAATATGTAAACCATTATAATGATAACCCATGAGAAATCCAAAGGAAATAGCTAAAGCTAAATTCACAGGTTTTCAATTTTAATAGGGCAGAAGCTTTGCTTCCTTGTTAACATGACAGTAAGCGATTTCTACAACCAATCTGAGCACAGAACTCTACCTGAGCGTATCCTATGCTCTAGGTGACTGAAGGGTCATTTAAAATCTCTCATATTAACAGAGCTGCATACCTTGAATTTTTTCCTGTGAAACCCATTCAGTGCAGTTCCTCAACAAATGATGTATGCAATTTTATGTTCTTCTCTAAGCATTTTAATTTTAAAGAAATGAGATTTCTGAAATCAGGCTTCCTAGCTGAGAAATTACTATGTATCAGCTTGTCAATCTCAACCAGTTTGAAGAAGGACATAAACTTTTAAGGAGTGCTACAAAAATATCAGGCTAATTTAATCTCTAATTTATAGTCTACTTGATCTGATAGTTTCCTGAGGTCAGTAATTAAATCAAACATACATCTTTGCCTCTGTTGAGAGTCTGCTCAGAACAACAACTCCTGCAAGCACCAGCTAGCTGGCTAACCAGAGTGAGCTTGCAGCTAGACACAGCCTGCCTGTTACTTGCCAGCCAAACACAAGGCATGTGAGGGAGGTGAGGTGGAGGAAAGCAATACCAGAAGAAGGACAGACACTACAAATCCACTGTGTGCAGATCAATTCATTTGCATTTTAACACTGTGCCATGTGTGCAGGCTGAAAAGGAAACCTGGGATGAATGTAGATGCCCCACCTGCTTATTTCATAAGCTGATCAGTGGGGAATACTGGTGTTTCTGAATGGCTAGGAACACCCAAGTGGAAGCAAACCATCTACAGCAGTATGCATTTAAAACAACAAAGGTTAAGTTTGTAAATTTGACTTCAGATGTAACTTGCAAATGGCTCATTTCTCACTGGGAAACTTCTCACTCATTTCCAATAACACCACTGTCTTCTCTGAACCAGCTGACATCTGTCTGTGTATAGACTCACAGGCACCACAGGTGCTGGTGTTTCTCAGCATCTAGCAATGATATGTAACCTGTGGCTGTTGTGTGAGATGCCCCTGTTATTATGCCCTTTCAAAACTAAAAGTATCCTTATATTCTGTGCTGGGAATACACGTATCAGCTGGTTACCTGGCAACCTGTATGAACTGAGAGAAAAGTAAAGTTTCTATCATATTTTTGCTTAAGGCAATCACACAGCTCATTTGTATCCTCATTTATGACAGCAGCTGCTCAGAAGAAAACATTAGATGTGTGTCCCAAAGGTTTTTTCCAGCTCATTTGAGAAGTCTGTAGACTCTCTCCAAAACTAATGTTATGGTGGCTGCCTGAATAGCTATAAATACAGAGCTTTTCACAATCTGAGGCTAAAATTCTCTAGGCTGAGTGTTCTGTACCTTGACAGAGAAAGTAAAAGTAAATTGAAATATTACTTCTAGTCATTACAAAATTCACACACACCAACGAGATGAGAAATTTTCACTTCAGTGTTAGCTTCACTGAGGGCACCTGAAGTTCTCTTTAGAATATTCTTTCTTCTTTTGCCCGAAGCAAATGCTCTTCACAGCTTTTCACCACAGGTCGTGGGTGCTCCCTCCCTGGAGGTGTTCAAGGCCAGGTTGGACGAGGCCTTGAGTAACCTGTACTAGTGGGAGGTGTCCCTGAATATGGCAGAGGGTTGGAACTAGATGATCCTTGAGGTCCCTTCCAACCTTACCATTCTATGATTCTAGAAGAGGAAGAAAATTGCACTTACTTTAGCTTACTGATTCTGGCTTCTGCAGTTTCAGTAAGACTTTTTGTTTCTTCCTTCCAGCGATTTGTTGCCTTTTGCTGTGCTACTAACAGACGTCTCAGTTCAGCATTAGACTTTTGACTGGTGTCTTCCATTTCCTTAAGCTGAGCTTCATACCCACGTTCTTTCACAGCATGCTCGTGCTCCATTGTGCTTATCTAGCAAAAGTACAAATCAGATACAATCAACTCTCCCGCTCTTTATTTTCTTTTACTACACTTGAGTTAAATTTATAAACATTTGTTGAAAGCATGTTAATTAAAGCTATAATTATATGCTCAAAGAGATACATGTTCCCAAAGCCAATCTAAGCAAATAGTACAACTGACAACAAAGTATAATGAGCTGTGGATGCTTATTTTTGGTAAACAGTGTTGATCCTTCTCCCTTGTGTTTTCGCCATAGAAACACATTCTTTCTTTTTCATCTAGCTGAAATATGTTTGGAGTCTAACTGCATCTAAAATCCTTTGTACACCAGAGGAAAACGAAAGCAAGCCATAAATCTTACCTGTGACTATAATGGAAGCCTTTTTGATTCAAAATGAGACAGATAAATACATGGCATATGCTTTACAACTGCTATCTGTATGTTACAAGTGTCTGATCATTTGTTTTCAAACTGTTTGGCCAAAGGGTTCTGGAATTGAAACAAGATTTCCTGTCTCATTTGACTGCTTCCTTTATTTTGTGCTGCAAAGTGCAAACTGGATTGAAGATGGTCCCCATTCATAGCTTAGCCTTCCAGTATCTGAAGGGGGCCTACAGGAAGGTTGGGGAGGGATTATTTACAAGGTCCTGCAATGACAGGACAAGGGGCAATGGGTTTAAACTGGCAGAGGGGAGATTTAGACTGGATGTTAGGAGGAAGTTCTTCACAGTGAGGGTGGTGAGACACTGGAACAGGTTGCCCAGGGAGGTTGTGGCTTCTCCCTCCCTGGAGGTGTTCAAGGCCAGACTGGATGAGGCCTGGAGTGAGCTGTACTAGTGGGAGGTGTCCCTGCCTATGGCAGGGGATTGGAACTGGATGATCCTTGAGGTCCCTTCCAACCTTACCATTCTATGATTCTATGATTCTAACTGCTCACCAAAGTCTGGTTCATTGCTCCAGATACTTAGATCCCATTTTAGTATCTTTACAGTCTTGGAGTTAAGAGCAGAGGGGAAATTACTCTTTTTAGATGTTGGGAAAGAACATGAAGGTCAAAGCTTTTACTTCCTCCAGAAGCTAAAGGTACCATGAGGCATTATGAATTCATTGTCCCACCTGCAGTCTGTGCAGGTGCTTTTAATGCAATGAACTCAAAAAGAAGCAACCACCTTTCAGCTCATTATCTTGTTTGCAGCTATTCATATAGAAAACTTCCATGTCCAGAAAATACAGCATCAGTGTTTGACAAACACACTATGAAATGACTGCTCTGACAACATGGTGGGCATACAAGTAGAGGAACACTCTGGATTGAAAAGTATATGGAGATTCCAAATGTATTACAGACAGCAGATAAATGACAGTCTGGAATAGGAATAAGTGAAATCACTTATAACTTCAATTAACCAGTAGATTCTGAGGACACATAATGCTAAACCAAAGTTACTTCTAAGCAGAAACCAGGAAACATCACTAAAACTTTCATCCTCGATTTAAACTTTGATTGTCTCTTAGAACTGCTGCTCTTATTAAGCAAGTATCAGTTTTATGGTAATGTAAAACTAACATCCAATCCATACCTGTATTTTAGCTTTTTGCTGAGCCTCTGTGGCCTGTTTTCTCAAGCCATCCATTTCTTTCTGCAATTGTTCATTTTCTTGCTGAAGTTTTAGCCTTTGTTCACTGACAAAAGCACTCTTTTCTCTTTCTGAATCCAGCATGCTTTGCAATTTACAAATAATTTCCTGGCAACGAGATTTCTCTTCCTCAGAGCTGGAATAGGAGAAAAGTCTTGTTGGAACTCAAGAGTTGAAAAACTACTGTACTAGAGAAAAAAAACACCAACCAGTATTGGGACAGGTCATTGTTCTGACCCAGGACAGGTGTTCTGTTTCTTCCTGAAAGTCTGTAGTTGGCTCAGCACGTTTAATGTGGTTGACAGCCAGAGTTTTGCACAAGTCAGCAAAGAATTTTATTAAGATGATAGAACTCATAAAATCAATCTAATGACAATGTGAAACAGAAGATTTTCATGTTTATAGCATTTCCAGATTCCCAACAGAGGATTGCTCTGGTGCAGTGAGAGGATTTATACACAAGAATACACAAATGACTGAAGCTTCTAGAATCCTACACTTTTCATGCTGAAAACAACCACCTGGTCTTAAAAATATGTACTGTAGTGTACTTGTATATTACTGCAATAATATCTATGAGCTCAGAACAGACTTGAAATTCAGTATGCTATGTAAACAGTGTTCTACATGTACTAGGAGACACCAGACTGCAGATTAATTTATAAAGTTATAAACACTGCCTCTTTCAGAGAAACTTTTCACTATGCTAAAATGCAGTGAGATTAAAAAAAAAATGTACTTTTATCTTAATTTATTTTTGTCAAATGACTGCTTGCAGTTCTTCTTTTGTAAAGTAGAATCTTCCATAGCATGTAATCCCCTTTAATCCTGTTATAGTGGTTCCCAATTGCCCTTCCCCTGGAATTATGGTCTCCTGATATTATTCCTACTACTGGTTAAAATGATGTGACCCAAAACCTAGGACCTTATTTCTAACTATTTCAACTGTGAATGATTTCCATAGTTTTCAATTTTAATTGCTGTAACATCCATTACTTACTTCATTTCCAGCTGCTTCAGTTTATTTTGTGTTGTCTGTAGGCTGAGTTGAAGGTCACCTTTCGCAGTTTCTGCAAGTAAATATTTCTGATGCAGCTGCTCTAATTTTCTGCTGTCAAATTCACGTCCTCTGTCTTCCCTGTAAATCTGATGAATACACTTGCAGGTAAGATCATTTTTGCCTTGCTCTGGTGACTGGCAGTGTAGTACTGACAAGGAGGATGCTTATTCCTCATTGCATCATTCCAGTGATTTAAAACAAGACTGAATTTCTGTTCTGCTACTGTGGCAGTTACTTAGTTTTCTGTCTACTAAGCTTTCAGATTGTCAAAGATCTCTCCTTTTTACATTTTTCAAAGAACATTCTTTTTTCAGTTTAGTATTACAGCTTTATAACCTTTCCAGATGTTAGAAGAAACCTGCCCAGAAGCCTTAAAATATATAAATTTTAATGTAAAATTAAGAAAGTCTACTCAAAACCCAAGAAAATGTAGGGTAAAAATTGGGAAAAATCAAGGTACCTTTTCTTTCCAAAAAGAGATCTTACACATGATGTAAGAATACACACAATGGCCTTACCTTTTCAAGTTCTTCTTCCACTGCTCTCTTTTCTCTAATGGCTCGTTCAATTTGACTCTGTTTTTCTCCACATTCCTATTTTCAGAAGTAATTAAAAAATAAATCTAATAAAAATAACTCAAAATAAAACTTTTTTAAAGTGCCAAAGCCAAAACCCAGCCATTGCAATTGTAACTCTTCATGATGGCACCTATGTACCTGCTCATTGTTTTCTTCACCTGATCAGTCCCATTCACTACAGACTGAGAACGGTAAAATGAAACCTTTAAATTAACTGAACCCATAAACAGGTGCATACACACCCATCTCTTTTGGTCTCCCACCTAATTTCTTGCAAGTTCCTGGTTCATTCAAGATGATGATGATTGTGATATACACACTTCTTCCTTCTATACTTTATTGACTTCCATTGCTCTGTATCCAGCTATATAAATTACTTTCTAGAGCACAGAATCTCACTGTCAAAACACTTAGGAACAATGATAAGAATGCAAGTAACGCAAGGGATAAAGTTGCACAAAGAAATGGGTGGGCTGGCAGAACCGTGTTATTTCATGCAGAACCAAGCAAGTTCTCAGTAAAAACAAAGTTGGACTATACACACCTAAGGCAAATGTTCTTTGAAAACGAATTTCCAAAGCAAATCTCCTTGATATNTAATATTATCTAATTATGAATCTCTGCAGTGTGATTTAAGACACTGCACAGTCACTTTTGTCAAGTAAGACGAAAGTCAGTGTACATTCCATTAATGATGGAGATGTGCTGGATGTAAACAGAGTCCTGGGCAGTTACCCACTGATCATATTTTAGTTAACCTTTACCTGAATTTAGTATTTTACTTGACCAACAAAAATTAGAAGTATCAAAAGTTTTGCTATCAAAACCACTTTTATCAGTCAACACCATACCATCTGAAGAGCTGAAAGTTCTTCTGTTAGTCGAGAAATCTGCACGTTGTATTGCTTCTTTGCAGAGTCTACCTGTGATCAGAAACAAAGAAAAACAAACAAAAAACCCCCAATGAACTGGTTTTCCATCCTGTTTCTTTCTAAACTATACTGAGCCTATGATGTATATGCATAAATATAGAAATAGCTGGGGCTGCAATAACTGTCAAGTCTTACTGCAGAAACGCATGAGAATGTTTATCAATCCATACTAATTGACAAGGCCTGACAAAAAGAACAGTAAAGCTATCAGGAAACCTGCTGTTTGTTAGGTGCAAGATAATTGCAATTTGTGTAACAGGTGTTTTTAGATCACAGAACAAAAGCTGTGTTTTTTGAATACCCGGAGATGCATGACAACTTAACAGTTTAAAATTTTACTTTTTAGGCATTTTTTTAGTCATTTCTCTACCAAATTCTGCTTTGTGATATAGTGGGTCTTTGGATTATTACCTTTACTTAGTAAAAGAGTCTTATTTGCCCAAATAGGGGAATATTTTTAAGTACTGCAATGTCAAAAGTACTGTCAGTGTAGCTTTCAACAGGTCCCTGTAATCTAAATGCACACAATATGCATTCAATAAGAACTTCCAAGGTAAGGCCTTGTATCAAATAGCTTGATACCAATACAAGTCAGTCTGTTGACATGCCACTGAACAGACTCTGAAAACTGCCATTATGTCTTCACAGTGCAGCCTTCTGTGTAGCTACATCTGCACAGATGTCAACACTTTTGGTTCTTGAGAGAGTTAAGAATTAGTTATGTACAGAAGAATACATGTGTCTGAATATCAAAGCTGAAGAGTTCAGTACTGTCAGCAGACTGCCTTGCCACCTTTATTATCAAAAACACTTATAAGAAAACTGCTTGTGGTCACTACACCATCAATTGCTTTTCACACAGAGAAAACCAAAAGCATCTTCCCATTCCTTCTAAACATCATAACTTACTGCCTTTCTCATTCCTGCAGCGGTATCTTCTACAAGTTGAGACATTTCATCTTTCATTTTTTTTATTTCCTCTTCCTTTTGTTTCTCTCTAAAGAGTGCCTATGGAAAAAAAAAAAACAACCAACCAACCAACTTGAAATAGTACTGATAGTATTCCAGTGGTGATGGCATCTAGCACTGAGAGAAATCACATATAGTCACTGTGCAAAATACCTTGTTTCCTTTTCACTTTGAAGTAGCTGATAGCAAGACCCAACAAGAAAACAAGAATAGTGAGAACATTTTGCACTAAATATACAGAACATAAAGGGAGAAAGACATAAACCCATCCCTAATGGTTGATAGAAATTCAGCCTATAGAAGGTTGCTCACTTTAGGCAGTTAGGTGCCACTTCAGCAGTTGTACTCTCTTACTGCTCCCATTCAAATCAATTTTGTGTTTTATTTTTAAACCACTCTTAAAATTCCTGTGATGTCTTTTTGCAAGCTTAGCTTTGTGTGCTTTATAATGTTAGCACGAGCAGGATTACTATGATAGCCTCACTCCCACCCATGACATCATCCTGCAAGAGTTATAACACATTAATATGTAAAGATTTAAAGTCTCCATGTCTCATTTTCTTTGTTGACTCCTCCTGCACTTCCCTAATCTCTCAAGTCTTGTCTGAAATAGGCTGATCAAACCTGGACATGAAGGTGCACTATGTTTAAAGGCATCTTTAACATTTGTTCTGACTATTGTGTTCATTGTATTGAGCACCTGTGAGGATTTTGTTAAGGTAGTCTTCAGAAGCATCCACGCTATCTCCTAAGTGTTCTTTGGCAAGATTAAGTTTTAATGTTTTTGATAACAAACTGTCAAAAAGGTTTGAAAATGTGAGTGTTACAGTGCTATCACTTAGATCACCTTTATCCTGGCACTCAACATATTCTTTGAAATTCATACTGTGCTACACATTGCTGATTTTAGCACAACAGACATAAAAGCAGCTTGGTTGTGTACGCGCCTATGCCTGTAAGAATACATTGTCAGGCACTTCACAACTCGAAGAGGTGAAAGCATTCCAGTATCTAAGAAACACCTTCAGCATTGCCTTACCTCACTTTTTTGTAGGTTAGCCTCTTCTAAGAGCTGTATGCAATCCTCTATTTTTTCAACAGCATCATACTTCTCCCTTTCTAGATTAGCACACCTTGTCTGAAGCTCTCCAATTTGTTTCTCCAGGGCTGTTCGTTCTGTTCGCAGCAGTTCAGCATCTTCAGCAGTAACAATTAATCTATAAGACAAAAGTGATTTTGCTCAGTTAACAATAAGATGCTTGACTAAGACACTAATTCTTTCAGACTAAACTAATAGGAAATATTTATTCACAGGTTGCCAAAACTGCATTCCTGCTCTTTTGTTTGTTTTTGGACTGAGTCCTTGAGTTTAGTAATCATCAAGTTCTAGAAAGAGACAGAATTAGAGGAGTTAAACTCAGATATCTACTCTCAGAAGATACTTAGAAGAATGTTGCTGTCCTGGGATACATCACTGAAAATGTTCTATATTAAAACAGAATAGAACAGCCTCAGAAGGAATACAGTTTTCCTCTGTGGAGGAAATGAAATAATTGGATGTGGGCAATGAAGTTGCAGCTATACCATTAGAACAAGAAAACTGTTGGCAATTTTACAGCACCTCAGAAATTCTTATTGTTTAATTATGATTGTCAATACTGGTAGGCATGAGAAAGAGCAAGAGAGCCTCAGCGGTATCCTCAAAAAAAACCTCAGCAATTTCCATGAGCTGCTGGTACAGTAAATTGCATGGTTCTAAAAATCCATAGTAAGCACTCTGGCAACACTTGAGCTGCCTTTTTGAGCAGACATGCTTTTGACTTCTGAAAATGTTTTTTTATAAAACATACAAAGAAAGGCAACCACTCAGTTTTCATAGAGCCAAAACCCTACAGCCAATAATATTAGCTAATTCTTTAGACATTCTAAAAGAAACTGAAGGGCTTCCACAATACTTTGGCCAGTTACATTAGCCAAGTAGAGGTAGCTACAACAGCCTGTGGAACAACCTGACGTAGCACAATCACATAGTCACAAGGTTGGTTCCCTACTACTTGGTTTCTAGAGTTAATGAAGAGTCTGCTAATCATGCTCACAAGGCTGTGATGGAGAAAAGGAGATAAAGTCACACAATTACTTCAGCAACAGAATTGTGAATTTTTAGCTATCAGCTTCTTTGACTAATGCTAGTAATTCACCAAATGCTGGTGATACTTGGATCAAAATGCCTGGGCTCAGCTGTGTCATATCCTTGGAAAGTGAAGCAAGGATAAAAACTCCACACAGAGGAACCTGAGTCTTAGATATTCCATTAGTTAGTGCTGGAATTAAAGTTCTACTCCTTAGCAGGTATTCAAACCGCTTTTGTAACTAGCATTTACTGCTGAGAAGCATGCTTTAACTGCATTATTCAATATTTTGCTATGAAGATTGCTGAATTAAAACCTGAAACCAAGTCACATTTAACAGAGAAAGAAAAAATTGTATCTTCACCTCAAAACCACCTAATTTACATGAATATTTTCAAGTTTCAGTGTGAATGTTTTTCTTCAGAATTCCACCTAAAGACATTTGAGTAACTAGAATTTGTGCACTGGAACAATTTTTGTTGGACTCAGCCACCTCATTTTTTCCTCTATTACAGCCAATAAAGATCAGCTAGGCTCTTTCATCATTTTAAATACACTGAAATCAGAAGCTGTTTTGAAAGGCTGCAGAACAGAACAAATTGCAAATAGAGAGCAGCCAAGCGTAGGACACCTGTACTTTCAGTAAACAGAAGTGCTCAGAAGCACAGACCCCAGAGGCTGAAGAAGATGGAATGTTTTATCTCACGTGTATGTATCCTGTTATTAGCACCCGAGGAGCCATCTTTACCTTGTTTCCAACTGTTTTATGCTAGACTGCATCTGCTGCAGACGTTTGTCAGATGCTGTTTCTCTTTGCAGGGCAGATACCACATCCTCTTCCTAAAAACAAAGTATGCATTATGCAGACAACATCTGAGTTTTAATCAACAAAATAAGAGAAATACTAACATAAAACAAGTTATAGAACAACTTGTAATTAATTTAACATCAGCATTCAGTAACTGACTACGCAGTCAATTGCAACAGAACATTGTTTCTCCACAATACCTTTCTTTTCAATCGGCCTTGAAGCTTTTCTGTCAACCTGGTCATTTCATCAACCTTAGCATTTGCTGCCTGCCCATCTATTTTGGCTTGCCTGTATAAAGAAAACATTCCAGTCATTACAGGGGGAAACTGCAGCTTCATTACAACTTTGTTGTCACAGCTGCGAAGGGCAGGTAGATTTCATCATGCTGTTTCTCTAGGGCAGAACAGGTTTCCTCCTCATTCTTACTATGACTGGAATACCAGAGGCATTGAACTGTTATCCTGTGGAATGACTTGTTAAAGATACCCTAACAAAAAGGTGTATGTGTTGATAAAACAGTTGGGAGGACACATTTGAGGTGAGGACACACCTCGAGTATTGTGTTCAGTTTTGGGCACCACAATACAAGAGGTGGAGGTGCTGGAGTGGGTCCAGAAGACAATGAAGCTGGTGAAAGGCCTAGAGAATTACTCTTATGAGAGACTGAAGGAGCTGGGGCTGTTCAGTTTGAAACAGAGGAGGCTGAGGGAAGACCTCATTGCTGTCTACAGCTGCCTGAAGGGACATTGTGGAGAGGGTGCTGCTGGTCTCTTCTCACAGGTAACTGGAGACAGAACAAGGGGGAATGGCCTCAAGCTGAGACTGAGTAGGTTTGGATTGGACATTAGTAAAAAGATTTTCACAGAGAGAGTGGCCAGGGACTGGAATGAGCTGCCCAGGGAGGTGGTGGAGTCACCCACCCTGGATGTGTTTAAGGGTGGTTTGGATGTGGTGTTTAGGGCTATGGTTGAAGGTGAATCTTACAGAGTAGGGTTCTAGGTTGGACTTGGTGATCCTGAGAGGCTTTTCCAACCTGGATGTTTCTGTGGTTCTGTGAATATAACTGGCCACAGACAGGTAATAGAGAAACCTTCTTTTGGAATTAGATTTCACTACTATACTAAATATTTGATCACAGTATGAAAAGGAAATTCCAGTAACAAAAAGGAAAATCTAATCATCACCCCAAACTTCAAGTACATTGTATATTTTAAGCTTAGAAATGTGTAAGTTTATTGTAAAGAGTTTGTTTAAAACTTTAGGTAATGCTATACAAAGAAACATCACTGCTTGATAATGAACCCATATCCTTTTTATTGTCAGTCCACAAATCTACTGTTTACTGGAATTTAATTTTAGTTTGACCTCTGCCATCACTAGTTAAGAACTAACAGTAAACTGGCCAAGAAGAAACTTTGGCTGTAAATACAAACAATCATGAAATTGTGTCATAGGTTCTCATTTTTCCTTAGCATACTTCAGGAATATAATTAACACTTTTCTTATCTTCTTAATTTCTAAAGAGCCTATGGTTTAGAGGTCTTTATTGGGAAACAGTGAATGAAAATGTTATTAATAACATTCACATTTGAAACTACTTTGAATGTTCAAATTTCAGAAGCATAAATGATAATTATGTAACTGGATTTTTAGCAAATTGTATTCTAATGAAAAGCTACCTTCAGAGTCACATTAAGCGTGACACTGACACTTTGTTCCTTTGAAATCAAAAGTGAAATGCTGCATGTTTCAGAAAACAGCTGAACCACACTGGGATTACGCAAACATTAATGATGCACACATTTCTAACAGGATGCATTAACTGAAACCATTCTGACTATCACTACCAGGGTGGTTTGCAGTGAAAACAAGGCCCATGATAGGTTTAAAAAAAACAGTATGAGTGAGAGATACACTAAGTTTTTTTTTTATTTGTCTGGTTTATACCTCAGTTGTTTTCGTAGCTGCTCCAGTTGCACATTCTGTTCTGTTACAGTTTTCAGAAGCTCTTGATTGCTCTGCAAAGTAAGATTTGTAACATGCAGTTTACTGTACTGAAAATGCCATGTTCAGAATTGTTACAGGGCATTTTTATAGAATATAATACCATAAAAACAGCCAGTAAGGTCCATTTAACACTGTGGCTGGTCTCTAAGTGCCAAGGTTTAGGTAGAGCATTTGAGAAAGGCAAACACAGTGATGTTACCTAATCCTCCTCTTTCACCATACTTTGGTAGTGTGAGAACTTCAGAGATGAAAACTCTAATAGCTCAGACTCACCATCTGCACTCCCATCTTGTCAGAGTACCTTGTGGCAGTGAGTACCACAGCAGACCACACATTGCAGGAAGGAATTCCATTTTTTTTAGAGACAAGTAACCATGAGCAACTGTTTCTCTGTTTTTCTTCTATGCTAGCCATAGTGCTGGAGGTGTCCTTCTCCCTCAACTGTCGTTTCATTTGAGAATCATTTCATATTTTTCTTGCTCCACTAGCCTCTCTACATCTTACATATACCTCACATTGAGATAGTAGAGAAGACTGCAGGCAGCATTCAAGATGCTATTGTACTGTAAAATTAAGCACAATATATTCTTTTTCCTTCTTTTTTAATACTTGCTAACATTCTTGGTTTTTTGGCTGTTGCTAACAATTGTTTTCAGGCATATCCTACATCTCTCTCTCTCTTTCTCTGTATATATATATATATAGATATAGATAGATAGATAGACAGACATATATACATATATATATATATATATGTACACACACAGACATATATATATATATATATATATCCATCCTACTTCTATATATATCCTACATATATCTAATTCTGGGGGGTAGAAAATTCAAGACTATCAGTGTATCCAAAGCAAAACTCTCTCTTGCTCATGTGCATCATTTTGCTTTTATTAATAGCAATGAAAAGTCAGAGAAAATTCACTCAGATACTCAACACCATGCAGTGCTTCTGCAAATTTCTGCAGTTTACAGCAGTTTTCACTATCCTAAGTAGTTTAGTATCAGAAACTAAGGAGGAGGTCTTGAGTGACCTGTAGTAGTGGGAGGTGTCCCTGCCTATGGCAGGGCGTTGGAGCTAAATCATCTTTGAGGTCCCTTCCAACTTTACCATTCTATGATCTAAATAAACACAGTCCTGAGTCTCATTTCCAGAACACTTATAAGTATGCTGAACAATTCTAACCTGGGCACATCAAAGGAACAAAGCTGTTGTACTACAATCAAGAACCTGACTATTTAGTGTCTCTTCACTTCCTATTTTTCAGTTAGTTAGTTCAAGAACAGGCACACTTCTTTATTCCATGATATCTTTATGCTTTTGGCAACAGACCTTGCCAAATGTTTTTTGGATAACTCAAGAAAATGAATTGCCTTTAACACTGGCTGTTTCATCTCTTTCAAAGTGCTTATATATTTCTCTCTTTCCTCACCACACCATCTCTTTTCAGTGTAGTGACTTTAAGAATTCTGTGATTCTGTGGTTCTTGAGGTTACCTACTACTGCTCTGCTGTTAGAAACAAAACTACTTTAAAAGCCCATCACTGTATTTGCTTGTTTTCAGACCCCCAGTAATTCTAAAGTATCTTTGTTAACAGAATAGTTAATGTTGAGTCAATCACTGACTACGTAAGGCTCAAGTTCCTCTCCAAGTGCATTATTTTGCCCTTATTAATATTAGTGAAACAGCCTTTAAACAGGAGAACTGCTTGCAAGATACAAGCCTGTAGTAACTGTTTCCAGCACTGCAGTTCAAGAACTAGAAAGAATTTAAAGGTAAGCAACAAGTGATTACACATCTTAAAGGAACTGTTAAAGAATGCTTAAAGACTTTACTTGCTTTGAAGACAACAGAAAAAACAGGGAAAGGGAAATGATGGCAATATGAAAAATTTCAACATAAGCACTGTGACAAGCAATGCAAATGCAGTCTTTCCTTCATAGCTTCACACCAAAAAACTTCACACCAAAGGCTTTTACTTTAGCAACAGCCCAGATGTGAAGAAAAAAGGTTCCAGTGAAAGATGAAGTGGACTGCCGGGGCAGGTTAGGAGTTCTTTTGCACTGCCACCATCCAAGATAAACTTTTATATAGAATCACTCAGGAATCACATCTTTCAGAGAAGCAGCTGACAAACTTCATTGAGTCTTTCACCTTGGTTTTTTTACAATATTAACAATATTTGTCAAACCTGGGAGTCCTAGGCTGAATCTTAGAGACTAGTAAGTCTCACAGTCTAAGGATATGGACGAAGCACTAGAAGATGACTAGAGCTCAGAAAAATCCCCAAAACCCAAAGCCAATGAGAAAGATACTGAAGCCAGTAGCCAAACTAGGAATCAATGAACATGTGGCAAAGCTAGCCTGTAGAAGAGGACATCACTTACAGATTTTTTTTTCCTTTGTGAAGCTGATTCTGAATGTGCAATTGAAGTACACTGACTGCATGCTAAACTTACAAGTAACTTCTTAAAGACAGAGCTCCATCAAGAGGTAACCTCTCAACCACTCTGACCTGGTGTTTCATGCTCAGCAGAAAATGTGGTTGCTATTTGATTTTTAACTGGTCCCTAAGGAATTCTGCAAATCCAAGTGGCACAATTTCACCCTCAACCACGTATGTATAAAGGACTTTTTGCTTTTATGTTTTAAGGCTCAAGTAGGAAAAATAGTAATTTACTAGGTCACTGTTCAGAAGGTTTTACTTACCAGCTCTTTTTTTTCTTTGTCTGCATGCAGTTGCTGAATCAATTGTTGAAAGACAGTCAGTTGATTCTAAAGAGAGAATTGAGAGTTTTTTATATTCATTATCAACATAAAGAGTATAGAATTAGAGAGTTTCATAGACATTTTCAAACAAATTTATACATATTGCAGGCAATGCAATATGCCTTTCCCAGAAGCAGCAGAAGAGAAACAGGTTGTGAAATACAAGACAGTGTTTTAAGAATATTGGTGAAGTTTATTTTTCCTCTGTTTACACATGCTTCTTTACTGAATGACAACAGGAAATGAAGACTATTTTCCCTCACTACCTCACTGTGATGTGGAGACAAAACTCAGGATTCAAACCCAGAAGTAAATGTGAAAGACTTCCATCTTAGAATTTCAGGAATCTTCAGCAGCCTCTTCAGCTGCTGAACTATCCTGAAGATTTCTGACTAAGACTCAGTGCATTACCCAGGTTCCTGCCCATATGTTTGAAATAACCTAAAGAACCCTTAAAACCACTACAGTGCATTTCACTGATGAGTTAATTAGTGACCACATCAGACCACGCAACTTTAGGTGAGCATTATGGAAAATAATTAACAGTACGGGTAGAACATCCTCTCCCACTTCAGGGGGACCCACACAGACCCAGACTCTCTACAATACAGAAAAAACATTCCAAAATTAACAGTAATATAAATGAAAATTACTTTCTGCTTTTGCCTTTCAGCCATGTGAATCTGCGTTTCAGTCATGCATTCCTGGTACTGCTGCTGGAGTCGATCGTGCTCCTGTAACAGAGTCTGCCAGAGCTCTGTTGCTTGTTCTTTTCCCTAAGTTACAGAACAATGGTTTGCATAAAATACTCTGTTACAGCACATTTACCTTCAGCTATCATTCTTTAAAGAGATCTTAACTTCTCTTTTCAAGGAATGCCCTTTTCTCTACTCTGCACACTCTGCAGCTAAGCAGAGAAAATGCCAAACTGATTCAGAAAGCCAGATGATTACAAACTCAAAATCCACCTGCAAGTGAAATGCAAGTTTACCAGTTTCTTTATAATAGCTCAGACGTTTACAAGTATATACTACAGACCTATAGCATATAAAATATTCAAATACTTAAATTAAGCTGTCAGTTTATCTTCAGCTTAACCATATGAGACAGGATCGATACATCACTGCAATAAGTTCAACAAAATGTGCTCATCTTTGCAGATTTATACTTGGATGTTACAATGTTTTAGATTAAAATGCCAAGCTACTACAAAAACTTGAATGGAACATTTCATTAATTTTCTGGTCAGAAGTTCATTATAAAGATCAAGTCAATTAGGTAAAATTACAGGCAAAAATAATATTAAAAACTTCTTATATTAGCGTAGAAAAGAATTTTCTTCAGGCCTTTAAGTTGGAAGTATAACTACTTGCTTCTTTATCTACAGGATGTAAAGAGGGCCTCAAAACACTTTGAAGGAACCAGGAACAAATGATTTCTGAATCAAGACATAAAATACCTTCCCCCAGTCTGCCAAGGCATAACAAAAGAAATATAACAGTACAAGTATTTCATCTCACGTACTTGATTCATCAGCTGTAGTTGTTCTTGAAGGTTTCTCACTATGCCTTCATCTGCAGGAATCTCATTTCCCAAAGGCATGAAAGGAATAGCTTCCAGTTGCTTCTCAAGAGCCTCTTTCAACTCTGCATGCAGGCTGGAATTCCAAGAACTAAGTTCAGCGAAGTATTAATCTAACATGGATTTTAACAACTGAACTCTATTGTACCTTCACTCTGTACACACCATTCACTTCAAAGTCATATTTAAATCTATTAAGTTATGTTTTATAGACACAGTTTGAAATAGGTTAGTATTTAGTTCTCTTAGAGCACGGTTACATCTCCTAAACTTGGTGCTGTAATCTGTATTAAGCACTTAAAGACTCTAACATTAAGCTCATGATTATAAAATCTTCAGCTATTAAGTGAGTTCAAAAGATCTGAAAATGACCTAGGGGTAAAGAAAAAAAAAAACTTTTAAAGATTTAGAAATTAAGAAAAGCAGCAGTAAAAACAGAGAAGTGCAATTATTTACCTTTCATTTTCCTTGGCAACTTGTTCAAATTTTAGTCTCATCTCACTCATCTGTACCTAAGAAAAGAACACCCAGGAGAAAGCATTAGTTTAGTGATACAAGCTTTGGTAATCCTTTCATATTTTAATTCTGACTGATGCTGTACAAGATGGACAATTCAGCATAACACAACAATTGAAAGTCACCTTTTTTCTTTGTTAAGGAAAGTTACAGGATGCCACTTAAATGTAATAGGTACTAAGTCCTGTTATATCTAAGTATTCAGAAGTTGTTGTCGGCGCTAAACTTACCTTTTGGAATTTTTAAAACTCAAACAGATTCTTAATTAAGTTATTTTAGTGGATAATTCTCATCTTTTTTTGCAGTAAGCATTTGAGAAAAAAGAGTTGAGGAACTAACTGAGGAGGAATTTCAGTTACATGAGTCGAAGAGTTTTGTTAATTGAAACCATACAGCTTCCACACGGCCTTCTGAAATGGGTCAAGCTTGATGACTGTGTTTACAGAATCTTCATGATGATCAAACAAATGAAGTGCATTAAACCAAAACCTGAGGATAACTTCTGGATGGAGACCACAAGTAAAAACTGCTTTCTGTATGCCATAGAGAGTAAACATATCCCTTTACTTTTTGGTTCTGGTATGAAAAATTAAAAAGTTTAATTTTGCTGTGATCGAAAGGACGACAGTGCCCTTTCACCTATGCCTCCATGATAATTAACATTTAAAGAACTACTTGAATCTGAAGAGCTATTAAGCATGAAGAAGGCTGGGTGGATCTGCACTTGCATGGCTGAGCTGCACTACATGGCCAAACAGCTGCTTCCTCTGGATGTCACCTAGGAAAAACCTGCAATCCTAGGAGAACATCTAGAGCAATAAAATATGCACATTTCATTTCACAACACTGCTTGTCCAAACACACAGTCATCTTTGCAATTTGGACAAGCTCCCAACCTTTTGATAGAAAGCTTTTTGTTCATCCATTTGAAGCAGACTGAAGAGAGTTTGTCAAGCATGGCATATTTGTACTCCATTGACAAAAATTAATGGCCTAGATATTAACACTCTAAAATAGTAATACACTGTCTGAAATGTTAGGAATCTCCATACCTCATAAAGCTGCAGCTGTTCTCTCATTTCTTCCAAGTGTTTATCATACTCTGCGATTAGCACCGACAAGCTAAAAAGTTGAAGAACATGGTTAGAATAAATTTTGTAAGTGCTGAAGCATTTTAAAATTACTTATCAAAACAGATTTCTTAGAGAACAGAACACTCACTTTATTTCCAAGCTCAACATTCACCAGAATCAAATGAACAAATTTAATTACTACTTTCGAAGTATAATCATGAACAGATTTCCTATATACAGAACTAGCACACAGGACACTACAAATGAGAATTAATACATTTATATTTCATATATAAAATCCCAAATGCTTAAATCTTAATCTTTGTTACTGCTTTTACATGCAACAACCAAGTGACTGTAAGACAATGTAAAATAACGTAGACTGATACAGTTTTTCCTTCATAGTACTTCTCTAACCTACAGTAATTCTCTGAAAATTCTGCATTAGCTTAAAGTGTCTTAAAAGCTAAGAAAGAATAGTTTATTTTTGTAACAGGAAATTACAGTAGTTATTGAACAATTTACTAATGGGCAACTTTAAATGAGTCAAATGAGTGTTTCTATAAACATAACATTATAGAGTTTTTTTGGTTGGAAAAGACCTCTAAGATCACTGGGTCTGACCTTCAAGCTAAGACCACCAGGGCCATTAAACCATGTCCTGAATTGCTGTTCACCTGACCTCAACAGACAGCAGTTACCTGTTACCTAGATCAGTATAATCTTTCATGACCTTTTGATTATTATCTTCAAATTTAGACTAGAGAATTCATTCATCTCTCATCCTTTATTTTAATTGTGGAGGAAAAGTCACTGATTTAATTTACATAATAAACAAAGTAGTACCTACAAACAACTACTACAGGAACACTTTAACAGGATCCACTCCCAAGTTATCAGACCTGTGAACACATGCAGGTAAGAGCAGGTTCACATAGATATTTACACTTTTAAAAGCACATGGCAATTTTTTTGACTATTTGATAGTCCTCCTGCTTATCTGGAATCAGTTACCTTTGGTCCATCATCCCAGGTGCTGATATTCCATCATCACCAGGAGCATTTTCCTGCAATGGCACACATTATACGTTACTATTTACACATAACTACATGTAATTTAAGATTTTATATGCAACCCAATACTGTTTTTCTGTCTGACTGTAATCACAAACCTGAAAGTGATGATGTGGGATATTGTCTACATTCAAAAAACCGTGAGTGAAAAGAGAAATGAAGTATGCTTTCAGAGATATGTTCTCCTGCATATGGTAACCTTAGCAAATGCACCAAAAATACCAGAATTTGCTGGTTACATGAGTTCTATTCTGCTGTTGCTGCTTGGAAAAATGACAACCAGCTCTAGAGCTGTGTGATGGACCGAAAGCAAGGCCAGACCACACTGGAGTGGGTTGTGCTCTACATATGCAACGATGTTTGTCACAAAACCTCATCATAATAATTCTTACTGCTTCCATCTCTGCGTTCACATACCTGCTCAGCAGTAGCTCTCAAAATCTCATCTGTTTTATACTGTCCAAATGCCATATTTAGGCTCTGATCTGAAAAATACCAAGTTTGAGAATCACAGCTACAAGACAGGCCATTATCTATGCAAACTTGATTGGCACTCAGAAATATATTTAATGATGTATTCTTTTAAAGGGGGATATAGGAAGAAGAAGAGAGGAGACAGAAAGAAGGCAACAGTAAAAGGATCTCAAGGAAGGTAGCTGACCTCACTAGCCAAAGCAGCCTGCAAACATGACAGGCCAAGGTGCAAAGTGGGACAAATGACAATTACAGATGTATTCAACTTCAAAAGTGAATTCTTAAATACATTTGGATAAAAGTTCTTTGCATTTAGTAGCTTATCTTATACATATGAAATGGAGGAATTATTCTTTGCAAGACTGGCTGCTGATACGTCAAAATGCATTCAAGTACAACTCGATTTATAACATCAGTTTCAGGGACCAGCATTTCATGCCAAGAACCTTCTTTACAACTACACATTTAACATGAGTATTTATTCTACAACATTAAATATGACAGTGTTTAGAGAATCTCTTTTTATGTTTATTACACACATTCAGCATTTTTAGAACTTTGATTTCACATTCATGAAACCAGTGAAACATCAACCCATATATCAAGACTTAGAGTAGGCTTTAAATAATTTAGCTCTCAGTTGGCATATGAGCAAACTTCAGATTTGTCATTTGGCACCTTTCAGAATGTATCAAATGTTCTAAAGAGAGAACTGAACTCCTTTATAGAAAAGGGAACTCTTACCACTTCACAGTGAATTTACTCTGAGCTCTTTAGAGCCTAAAGATTTACAGAATAAGAAGCTACATCCAGACAAATTAAATACAGATGAAAAAGCAAACTACAAATACTTGAAAATCCATGATTTGTTCACAGCACAGTACAGTAGACACTTGTGAAAAGCTAAACAAAGGCACAGGCTTTTGAGGCTGGATGACTGTTGGCTCAGACAGCAGAAGCTTTTCTGCTTCTAAGGCCCTTGGAACCAAACGCTAGTCTTTCACCTCAGTCCACCAAAGGCTGTCATACAAAGTTAAGCATCCATTGAAATAGAGCGATGCAAAGCCACTGCACTTTGTGCAGTGGGATTGCGTCCGCTTATGGAGTTTTTCCTGCAACACTATTTCTCTAAGTCCCTTCTTGGGACACCACATCAACCTATTTCCTATTTACAGGAATATAAAGTGTGCAAATGCAGGTTTTTTGCCAGCATTTTGCTGTTAAGCAGTTAAAATGCACTCAGTCATGTGAAGCTTACATTAAAATTGCCAACTGAAACAAACCACACGTAAATGACTTTGCTCTATAAAGCGAATTTTATGAGTAACTGTAAGACAGCTTTTTCGTTTGTCACAGAGAGGAAGTACAGTGATTTCTAAGAGAAAAAAGGCATTATCACAAAACCCTCATGGGTTTCGTTATTACCCTTATTAACAGTTTTTAATTATTGGTCTTCAACTAGTTAAAAATATAGTTTTGATGCTGTTATTCACTACAGCAAACAGTAGCAAAGTTGCAGAATATAAACCTCACTGCCACAGGCTAAAGGGCTCCTGCCCTCTGCAGAACTGACCTCCGGCTGCCGTGAGGCAGCGTCCAGGCCTCGGCCCCTCTGCTCGGTCCTTCGACCGGCCTCGGGAACTGACGGGGCGCCACCGAAGCCGACGGCTCGCCGAGCCCTTACCTGGCTCTCGCCCAGAGACGAGATCAGTGGCCATGTTTCCAGTGCTCACCACGGCTTGGAGTTCTCCCCACGTAAAGCCCGCAAAACCCCGAGGAAAAGTCGGTTCTTCTGCCAGCCGCCACCCAGGGTGCCTGGCGGGGCCTCCCTTCGGCAGCGGACGGGGACCGTGAGATCCACCGAGGAAAGAGGCGGAAGCGACAACTTCGGAACGCACTCACCAGCAGGCTAGCCCTTCTCTCCTTAAGGAAAGCTGGGGTGGGGAGGGGGCAGTAACCGCGGCCTCCCCTCACAGGCCACCACCAACCACCACGGCCAGGAGGCGACCCACGATCGCGGACAGCACCCACGCGCGACCGCTGAGCCGCCAAGCGCTGCGCGCCCCATCACACAGCGGCAAAGGCGCTGTCGGCCCGCCCCTAGCGACCGGCTCGGCCTCTCGCAGCGCCAGCCCGGCCTCTCGCAGCGCCAGCCCCCGGCAGGGCGGAGAGCGGGAGGCCGCCAGGCCGCATGCGCGCTGTGGCAGCAGCGGCGGCTTGCGGCGGCGCCGGGCGCGGTGTTGTGGTTCGTGTGTCGCTGTGCTTCGTCGCGCTCTGGAGGCGTAAGAAGCCCCTCCTGAAACTTCTTTTAGGAACGCAGGGCTTGCGGTAGCTGCTTGTGTGTTAAGCTTCTCTTCAGGAAGTGTAGCTGCTGCCTGGAGAAGTGAGGGGTAACCGAAACCGGGAGCCTGCGCGATGTCTGACAATGAAGTTTAAGCTGTCTTGAACTTGCTGCGTAGTACTCGGTTTCCAGCCTTCCCCCTGTCCTGGAGAAATTAAGCAACAGACCAGTGTAATTATTTCCTGTTTGTTTTTGTCCCTGCTACCAGCGTCGGTGGGGTTTGGGATGGAAGACATAAATCCCGCCGCTACGGAGGGATGGGAGGTGGTTACGGTGGGGAAGCAGCCGTAGCTTTCTCGATGATGAGGTGTGAGGCTCGCCTGGCTGAGAGGTCTGAACGTTCTGGCCGAGCAGCTGCTGGCGCTGGGCGGCTGGAGGCCATCTGGTGCTGAGAAACTACTTGCTTTAAAACCATCTCACTTAGCATCTTTCTACAGGGTATTAACAACTGGCTGAGGCGAACTGTTGAAAGGTACTGAAAGGTCTCATCTTGCTATTTTAGTTTACTTTTACACCGTTGCTGTCGGCTGTTATTTTTATTATAATTGAAAAGCGTGGTACTAATCAGCTTACCTAAGTCAATGCAATGTAATAAACAAAAATTGCATGTTAATTTGGAAAATCTTGGTTCTGCTGTCTTGTAAATTGAGCAGCCTTAGCACTGCGTAGAGCTCTAATGAAAGCTAATGAAAGTTTTGCAGATTTCCCTATTACTTTATGATTATTTTTTTAATTGCATGTTCGTCTACTCAAGAGTTATATTGGTTCGTAACAGTGGGCTGAATCTTCAGCGTGTTCATTTCAGTACATTGTGAGTGGTTCCTGCAGGAGTTAGTGCTTTTACCCCCAAAAAGGAATCATAACATGGTAGAATGCGAGGGGTTGAAATGGTTCTCCACTGGTCATCGAGGCCAAACTCCCTGCAAAGTAGGAGCACTTAGGGCAGGGCACACAGGGACTTGTCCAGGCGGGTTTCAAAGATATCTAGAGGAGACGCCACAACCTCTCAAGGCTTGTTCCAGTGCTCCTCTGTCACCCTCACTGTAAAAGTTGTTTTCTTACATCACAGATCACTCTCATCTTCATTTTATGGCTTATGGTTACAGTAATGTCTAAAGTACTTTAGTGGGTTCTATCAGGTTGTCACTGAAATGGGGAGTAAAATTTCTTAACGTTGTGTTTGGCACTGAGGAGCAGGAATTAATGTATTATACATTTGTTCAAGTTTGAATACAAATCTAGCACACTCTAAATCTAGCACATGTTTTGAGCTAAAATCTCTCAGGCCACAATTCTTAACAGCATCTGTGTAATACTCAGCCAGATTGTGTATATTCCCTTCTTGTATGGCTAAGAGACCAAATCAAGGTTCACTTTTGTGGAGATGGGAAGGAACTCGTAATACCGAGGGGAAGAGGGGCAACAGGCCACTAACAGGCTCCACTGGTTGTTTTGCTTGTTAAATAGATTAGGGCTCTTCTTGAGGCTTGTACAGTTATTTGTAAATAACAACAGCTGTTGGAATGCAGCATCCTCTGTTCTTGCTGTTCTGCAAATACCCAATGTGTTCAACAGGATGTGCTTGCACTTTTCCTTGAAATCCTTCAGTTCAGCCTTTTGCAGTGACCACAAAGGAAAGCTTTAGCTAACTGTTTTATATTCTTGCAGCTCAGATTCACGAAAGCTTTTTCTTTTGATAAATATTTCTGATGGCTTTGGGAAGGTGTTTATGCAGGCATATGGGGCTGAAATGCCTTCAGCTTGGTAAGACTTCAGAGTGATTTGAAGTGTGGATAAAAAGAATTCATGTAGCTGATTGCTTAGTTGCATTCTAAAGCTAAACTATTTCAGTTCTTCTGATGTCTGAATGCTTTGATGATTGACCTTGTACAGAAGAGTGCTTTTCTTCCTGACCCAAGCAGACAGTGTGGAAGTGGAATCTGAGATCTTCTTACTCAGAAACTTCCTTTCTCACTTCTGTAGGATATGAAGATGGAATTTACAGTTAAACACACATGGGATGGTTTACCTGTGACCCACGAGCCAGTAACAGTTGGGCTGAAGTCAGACAGTGCGGGACTGCTAATGGAAGTTAGTGCTCCCTTCTTTAATGACCCTCCAGCACCTCTTGGAGAGGCAAGGAAACCTTTTAGTAAACTTTGGGACTATGAAGGTAAGTTTGAACTGTTCAGTTTTTAAAAATAAAAGCTCAATAAAAGTTACTGTTGTGGTACAGCATTCCAAATAGCTATGAAGTTGCCAGTAGCTATGAAGTTGCCAGTAGCAAGTACATGGCTAGGCAAGCTCTGGCATGGAACAGGCCAAAAATAATGAAAACAGAATTGTTCTAGTGGGATGTGAAGGGCTCAATGTGTCACAAAATATTTAATATAAAATGCTGGCAGCCTGGGTTGTTGTTGTTTTTCAGTTGTAGAAGCATTTTTCCTGAGTGACAGAACTGAACAGTATTTAGAAGTTGAACTTTGTCCGTAAGTACAGCACTCTGAACAAAGTCACAGATGTTAATTTACATTTCCAGTTCTAGTGCTTGTAAGATGATTCATGATGTATGATGAAGATTGGGTGCAGAAATGTTTGATTATGGTGAATGTATGTTTTTGTGGCAGAACACTACATTAGCAACTTGGCATCATTTTAAGATGATTGTGCTCATTTTTTGACAGCCATGGACAGCACTTGGTGCTGCTGCTCTCTGGCAGAAGAAAAGTGTGGAAAGTAAGTGGTCAGGTACATTTGTAAGGTACAAAAGAACTAATTGTTTTTAGGTGCTTATTGCCTGATTGAAAGATGACATGACATTCTTTTCTTTCCTTCCTTTTACAGGAAGCACTTCCTTTAGAGTTTGAGGTGACCAGAACGAAAACCAAATGGGAGGGTAGAGCTTATCTTCCCTGGAATTACTTCCCACCATGCACTAACAAGTTCAATGCATTTGCAATTCATGGCTCAGGAGAAGAGAGAATATATGAAGCACTTCATCCTGTGCCTCAACATGAGGTACAGGAAGGGCAGAAACCAGATTTGTAAGCATGAAGTTAGCTCTTCTGTAATATAGTTGCACTATGCTTGGGATAATTAAAGCTAATCTGATTTTAGACTCAATGCCACTTGTACTTAAATTACACTGCTTAGCCCCACATCCACTGGCACTGCACTTTGCACAAAGCACTGTGGCAGAGAGCTATAATTAGTGCTTGATTTCTGTGTTGTTCCCTAGGTGCATAGAAAATGATGGAAAACACTATTGGCATCTGCTTTATCACCTTTCTCAGCTAAATCACATCTAGGTTGTTCTGCTTTTTCCTTCCCTCCAGCACCTCCTGAAATGCCATTTAGTGTTAATTTCACCAGATCGAATTTCCAGTAAATCTCTTTTGCTTCTCCCCTACTGTTATAAACAACCTCAGCTCTACAGATGGCTCCATATTATGGAAAACTCTGAGAAGGCAAACTCAACCTAAAAGGTGTCATAAAAAGATGGCCAGTATCAATAGAAAAAATGGAATATCTTGATTTTGAAACTGTGCTTAGGGCCTGTTCATTTTCTTAGACTGTGAGGCTGAGATGATTTTGATAAAATCCTCCTGCTTGTGGGCATTCTGTATAAATGAACAAGCTCTAGAGAGTACACTGTAGTTGTTATGTAGACTTGTTACTCAACAGACAATGACAGCCAGGTAAAGTATATTCTAGATCAAGTTACCCTTTTTTTGCCATTATTTAAGAAAAAACTTTGTTTCTGCAATAGGCTATGACTAATAAAATACATTCTTTATGTCAATGTTCTTTAAGAAATGGATACTTTTTGTTTGTGGTAAACTGGAGAATACCTGTAATATTTTGCAGGAAGGGTTTTTTTCTATATAATCCTTTCCAAAAACCCTTTGACTTTTACAGATGTTGGTAGCAGATGCTCTTAGTTTGTCTTCACTGCTATGAATTATTTCCTAGTAAGAGAATTCCATTTACCTTTTTAAATGATTAGTGTAGTGTCAGATGTTCTGTCTTCTGTTTGTCTGTTGCTTAATCTAAGTATTAATTGGAGGCTGGCTTCAGTGTGTTCCTTCTGTTGTTCCTATATGGTAATAGAAATTCTTAGCAAGAACTGATTCATAATGTTTAAAAGAAAACAAGACTTATAGTCTTACTGAAAAAAAATGTACTTACTAGGTTCACCATCCTATGCAGTATTCCTCTTTTCTGTAAGGAAAGGCTATCCTGTTCACTCTGGACTGCAGATAAGTCATAAAGCAGGATACTTGGTGCCATGATCTAGTCTTGAGGTCTGTGGTAATGGGTTGGACTTGATGATCAAGGGAGGTGATTCTGCCACTTTATTCTGCTCTTGTCAGACCCCACCTGGAGTACTGCGTGCAGTTCTGGAGCCCTCAGCACAGGAAGGACATGGAAGTGTTGGAGCAGGTCCAGAGGAGGGCCACAGAGATGATCAGAGGGCTGGAGCAGCTCTCCTGTGAGGACAGGCTGAGAGAGTTGGGGCTCTTCAGCCTGGAGAAGAGAAGGCTTCGAGGGGACCTGATAGTAGCCTTCCAGTATCTGAAGGGGGCCTACAGGAAGGCTGGGGAAGGATTATTTACAAGGTCCTTGAAGGACAGGACAAGGAGGGCAATGGGTTTGAACTGGCAGAGGGGAGATTTAGACTGGATGTTAGGAGGAAGTTCTTTCCAGTGAGGGTGGTGAGGCACTGGAACAGGTTGCCTAGGGAGGTCGTGGATGCTCCCTCCCTGGAGATGTTCAAGGCCAGGTTGGATGAGTCCTTGAGTGAGCTGTACTAGTGGGAGGTGTCCCTGCCTATGGCAGGGTGTTGGAACTAGATGATCCTTGAGGTCCCTTCCAACCTTACCATTCTATGATTCTATCTTTGAGGTCTCTTCCAACCTTGGTGATACTGTGATATATCATTGTGCTTTTGCTCTGTTCCATGCAATGTAAATTAAGGGAGTTTGAAAGAATCATAGAATCATAGAATCATAGCACTTCAACTTCACAATATTATGCTGTTCATACTATCACTGTATTATACTTGTTTATAGCTGAAGATTTTGCTGTGTGTTTACCCAGTACAGCATTTTCTGAAATGTAGTGTTTTTTTATTTAGAAACTCAAGTTTTTGGAAAATGACCACAGGAAGGCTGGTTACATTCCTGCCCAAGGAAAGCTGAAAATAAAGGTTAATTAGTCCTGTTGAGGATGTTGCATTTTATAAAGACACAGAAGTGTTTCAGTTTGAAAAGCCCTCTTAAGATCATTAGGTTCAACCATTGACCTAACACCACCATGGCCATTAAACCATGTCCCAAAGTGTCATGTTCATGTGTTTCTGGAAAACTTCCAGGGACAGAGACTGCACCACCTCCCTGGGATGCCTATTCCAATGCCTCACCACTCTTTCCAGAAAGCTTTTTTCCTTCATATCCAATTCAGACCTCTCCTGACACAATTTCAGGACATTTTCTTTTGTCCTATCGCTACTAGAGAGAAGAGATGGACTCCCACCTCATTCCAACCTTCTTTCAGGCAGTTTTATATAGCAAGGAGGTCTCCTGTCAGCCTGCTTTTTTGTCTAGACTAAACAACCCCAGTTCCCTCAGCTGTTCCTTTTAAGACTTGTTCTCTACACCCTTCACCAGCTTTATTACCCTTCTCTGGGCTCATTCAAGCACCTCAGGGTCTTTGTAGCGAGGAGCCCAAAACTGAATGCAATGCTAGAGCTGCTGCTTCACCACTGCTAACTTACAAGGTTTTTTATTTCTTCTCTCTCTACAGTCATCGTCTTGAATTTTTCAAAGATTTGAACCTGAAAGGACTGATGGGAGAAGACTGGAAGCAGCCTGAATCAACTATATGGAAGTCTCTCACTAAATAAATGGATTGAGTCATAAATTTTTATAGTTTTAGGATTGCATAAAGCTATATGAAAACAACTTCATTCTGAGCAGAGTTTGTAAATATCAGATTAGTAAGGCTTTCATTGACACTAAATCATTGATCAGTCTTGAGATCAACTAAAGTATCTGGGGCAGTTGATTCTAAATGTATGAAGCATGTAACCACTTGTGTTTCAGTTCACCTGGGCATGGAGTTTTTCATCTGTGCAAGAGATGAATCTGCTGCTACCACTGAAGTGAAAAAATGTGCTGAAATTACTGCTGTGTTTTCATCTGAGCTCTAAGCCTGACAAGACTGGGGTCTGGCTTGGAATCATTAGTTCTCTTGTGGGACTGTATTTTCACTGCTGCTTGTCTGTTTCTTGACTATTTTTTTTTTTTTTAAATTTTTTTTTTTATGCTTGTGATCAGTACAAGAATGCCTCATTCAGGAGCAGAAATGAGCATTGCTGTCATGGCATTATGTGGTCCAGTACTTGCATTGCAAGATGCTGTGGCGGTGTAATGCTGTCTTTTACTGCACCTTCCTGCTACTGTGGTTTTCCCTTGCATGGTGCTGAAGGGGTAGCCTAATCAAAACAAAGCAAACCTCTTTGATTCAAATTCAGTGTGGAATTTCTAGTGATACTTAGGTATGGAGGATAGACTTTTGAGAGGGGCTATGTATTGTGTTGTCCAAGAAAAGTTTCTAAAAGTGTCTAAGACAAAAAGCTTAGTTTGCCTACAAAAGCTTGGATTTTAAAATAATCTTAAGGACTCGGATCAGACATGAGAGAATTTGGTTTGCTTGTCACCTAATGTTGCTAATTGTGTGTGCCTACATTTTCTACTTAGGGCATGGATACTCTTACATTGCTGGATGCTTTTGAAATGTTCTTTTTCTTCCTATTGTTGTCTAACATAGCAAGTGCTACTTGATTGTGGTTGCTGACTCAATCCTTTATAGGTCATCTAGAAAATGGGAAGCTTGCCCATTAGATCTTACATCTGAAAAATAGACATGAAAATCAAACTTCTTTTGTTTAGTTCAGAATGAAGATTTAGACCAAGACATGGTCCTCAGTCTTGTACTGGAGTAGGGACTTCCTGCACCCTGTTTAAACAGTGTCACAAGGTAAAAGGTGGTCATGTTCTCCAGTTTTGTGAGAAGACTTGTTTTGGGAATATGAGGAAATATGTCTGAGCCATAACTGAGGACATATCTTTCAGAAGACTTTTTCCACTGCAAACTCTTGGAAGGGGCTGGTGTCCTGCACAAAGCAGGGCTGTTACTGAAGCTAGACAAGTTTGCTTAGGGCCTTGCTGAGTTTTGAATAACTCCAAAGATGGAGTTTCAAATACTTCATATAGCCTGTTTGAACACTCAACTAGTTCTGTTAGGAAAACTTACCTATTTGCCATTTGCAGTGCTGCAACTTCTGTTTCCTTTTGTCCTTTCTCTGTGGATTTCCAAGAAGAGTGGTGTTTGCTTGATTGTTGTTCTTTGTTTAAATCATTTATAGTCTGTAACTATGGACAAGGTAACTGAAGATAACTGTTAGCTCCTCATGGGTTTATTTAAATGTCAGTCTCAGTCTGCTTTTTATGGTTCTCATCAGTAAGCACCTTCCATGTAGGCAATTTAAATGTGTAACAGAGCCAACAGTGCTGCCAGGCCTGTTTTGTTTATTTGCCTCATCAATGGTTCTGTGTAGCTTTAGACATCAAAATGCATGTAAAGATCTGCACAAGGCTGCACTAAGTCTTTTTAGTTAAAAAGATTCTCTGTTGTCTTCTGAGTTCATATGCACTAATTTCTTTGTAATCTTTTAAACTTTAGCAGTAAATTTTGCCTGAGAAGAAAGGAAGATAGGAATATTCCTGCCTTTGTGAAGAACATCTCGGCGATCCAATGGTTTTTGCTGCCTTTTAATTAGACGCTCCAGATTCCTTGCTGTAAAGTGCCATCTGTTGAAAATTACAAGTATTGTACGTTCAGTTGTTTGGCTTCTTCTCTACCTTAAGTCCCTGTACAGTTTTCTAAAAGAATTCAATCTGAAATAAGGAATAATCCTGTACGTATTGATTAAAACCAACATCTAGCTGTTGACTATCTCAAACTGCTTTCAGAATTCCATTCAGAAGCAAAAAAAACCCCAACAAAACATTTTACTAAACTTTTAATTTTAAATAGCTTGTCAAAAAAGTATGTGTTCATTAATTGTTAATCCTGGTATGTGATTCAATCCAGCCTATCTCAGTATGTGAGCATATATAAATGCCTATATGCCTTTATGCCTTCAGTCTATATGTGAGCATATATAAATGCCTGTATACCTTTATGCATTCAGGATAAAGCTATTTATGGATGGCAAACATAGAATCAGAATGGTAAGGTTGGAAGTGACCTCAAAGATCATCCAGTCCCAACTCCCTGCCATAGGAAGGGACACCTCCCAGTAGTACAGGTCAAAGTCTCATCCAACCCGGCCTTGAACTCCTCCAGGGAGGTTGTGGATCACAGAAGCACAGAATGTGCACAACCTCTCTGGGCAAGCTGTGCCAGTGTCTCACCACCCTCACTGCAAAGAACTTCCTAACATCCAGTTTAAACATGTACCAAGAGTGCTACAGAGGGAACTGTCCCAGGGGATGCAGCCTGTGCAGGATCTCAGCCTGGCAGAAGGCAGAGTTTTGTGTGGTGGAAAGTGCGGATTGTGCAAGCACTCCAACCACAAGTCTGTTTCAAGTCTGTTTCACTCTGACTTTGCTCTCCAATTTTAAGAAATCACGTCTCAGATACCTTAAGTGGCAGTGTCTTGGCAAATGTTAATTATTTTATCATGTTCATCTGGAACCCCTAACAAAATGAGGCTGTTAACACTACCTTTCTGTTGTCATTCTAGTGTTGTCTTTCTGTTGTAGTCACCTTTTCCAGCACTACCACAACAGGCTTTTAAAACTATTAGCCAGTTTCAGAGGAAGAGACAGCCTCAGAAGATAGATCTGGGCATTAACTACTAGTTGCCTTACCGTCTCATGTAGGGTGTGCACGGCGTTGCCTGACGGCCTGGCTTGGGAGAGGTAGTTTCTGGAGGCGGGAACGCCAGCTGGCGTTGTTTTGTACCCTCCGCAACAGCGCCACCGAGTGGCCAATGTGCGCACTGCGCTCTGCATGCACAGCTGTGAGGGGCAGCGCCCCTGCGCGGCAGAGGGAGAAGGGGGAACGGCAACTTCTGGCTGGCCGCGAGCGAAGCAGCGCGCGCGATGGCTCTGCTTCCCGCGGCCCGCGCGGCGCCGCTTGCGCCGTGCCTCTAACACCGCTCTCGCCTCAGTGTGGGCACCGCTTGCACGGCTCCCGCCACCAGCTTCACGCTGCTTTGTTTCTGCTGCCGCGCAGGCCCCGCCTGCCTTTTTCACCTGTGAAAAACTTGGTTCTGTACCTGTGATAATTGTACGAGCTGAAGCTAGAAGGTAGTTTTGTCTGTTTCCTTGCTCCTCTGCTATCTCTCTTTCTCTCTTTACTCTTTCCTCTCCGTTTCCTTCCCGTTTCTGGTCCAATCTAATCAACCTAACTCCTCAACTGGTTGGTATCAGTTCACCTTGAGTTACTCCAAGGGAAGTGTTTGAATGTTAGCTCAACCCTCCCCTACCACTGACCAGGATTGGTACAGGATGACCAGGCCATGGCAGCAGCTGGAGACAGCTTCTTATTATAACACTGCACATTGAGGAAAAGGAGAAGCAACCTCCTTAGCTCTGAAACTGTCTTTCTAGTGCTTAAACTTTCTGGAAGCAGTTGGTGCATGCTTAACTTCAGCTGTAGTGCATACAAGCTGTTACCTTTAGGGATGAGCTTCAACAAGGCCAAAGGCTGGGTTCTGCACTTGGGTCACAACAACCCCAAGCAACAACACTACAGGCCTAGGGCAGTGTGACTGGAGAGCTGCCTGACGGGAGGGGAGCTGGGGTTTGTAATAGGCAGAAGAAAATGAGCCAGCAGTGTGCCCAGGTGGCCAAGAAGGCCAATGGCATCCTGGCTTGTGTTAAAAATGCTGTGGCCAGAAGGAGCAGAGAGGTGATTGTCCCCTTGGACTGTGCTTTGGTGAGGCCACACCTCTGGTGTTGTGTTCAGTTTTGGGCACCACAGTACAAGAGAGATGTGGAGTTGCTGGAGTGGGTCCAGAGGAGGGCAACGAAGCTGGGGAAGGGCCTGGAGAATAAATCTTATGAGGAGCAACTGAGAGAGCTGAGGATGGTCAGCGTAAAACAGAGGAGGCTGAGGGGAGACCTCATTGCTGTCTGCAGCTACCTGAAGGGACATTGTGGAGAGGCTGCTACTGGGCTCTGCTCACAAGTAATTTGGGACAGAACAAGGGGGTGTGGCCTCAAACTGAGGCTGAGGAGGTTTAGATTGGACGTTAGTAAAAAGATTTTCACAGAGTGGCCAGGGACTGGAATGAGCTGCCCAGGGAGGTGGTGGAGTCACCCACCCTGGATGTGTTTAAGGGTGGTTTGAATGTGTTGTTTAGGGCTATGGTTGAAGGTGAATCTTGCAGAGTAGAGTTCTAGGTTGGACTTGGTGATCTTGAGTGACTTTGCCAACATCGATAGTTCTGTGACTTTGTGTGGAACTTAATGGGTATGAGGTGCTTTCTCAGAGATGAGCTTAGATTTTGTAGACCTGTGCCCTAACGTTATTGTGAGGTGCAGGGTTTACCTGACATAATATATGTATGAAAAAAAATCACCTTAATTAGTTCTTATGCTCTACGACAACCACCCCCTTGTTTGTAGGACAATAAAACTTCCTGTCTTAGTTTATGCTACTGTGGTGTTTACTTTACTAAGTTTAATGAAGTGCTGTGAGCAGTTTTGCTGTAGTATTTTTTTTTCTTTGTAGTAAATACTTGGACAGTTGAGGCAGAATGTAGATTTGGGTAGCTGCAACCTCTGACAAGATAAGAGGCTGAATAACCTAGAAAACAAAAAATATTCAGGTTCATGAATGAAAAATACAAATGGAAAGAGAAATTTGTTTCAAGAATTGTATTTTGTAATGGCATTTCTAAGTTCCTTCTGGTGATGTGTTTATTACTTGTAAATTTAATAATGAAGGCCGGAATTCTACATGACTGAGACCTCCTTGTAATGTCAGAGAATCTTTATGGAATTGGTGTTGGAATTGGTGTTAGGACTGCTCTCAAAGACCTTGTTTTTATGCTTCTTGCCACTAGGTGGAAGAAGAAGGTTGTCAAAACTATACCTTGGTGTTACCAGCCTAGTTACGCTTAACCAGATCCATTCCTTCTTACTATATCCTCGACTTCAGAAAAAAGCTGTTTCAGTTAAGCTAATGTTGGGCTATTTTGAATTGTTGGGACATCTTAATCAGAAGAAACACTGTATCATGCTGTGTAGTGACAGTTGTAATGTTTCTTTTTCTACAGTAGTATTTCTGTAAGTTTGAGACAGGATTAATTCCATGAGATGGCAGTAATATTGAAGATATTCAAATACTTTGAATATTCTTGTGGTTACTTGTTTGTTTGTTTTTCTTTACAAATGTCTTGGATAAATAATATCTTGCAAAGTTTCCAAAATACCACATTCAATTTTGAAAGATGCTTTTTAAAAAAATGCAGCCTGGTTTGTGCTGTGTCTTCAAGGATAAGGCTTGAGTGATGCAAATGTTCTGGAGCGAAGCTTAGGCAAAAATATAGAGCAGTGTGAAAACTGAAGCTTCAGATGAACAGAAAATTGTTGTTCAATATAAAAAAGCAAAAAGAAAGTTTTGCTTTAGGAAAATTTGAGTGGTAATACATGCTACTGGTGGAAGTGATTTGCGCCCTAAATGCAAAGATGGAGCAACTTAGGCTGTTCGCTGTGGTGGGTTATAACATCTAACACTGCATACCATGTCTCTGTGTGATATGCAAAAGCTCTGAACAGGAGTAAAATTTTTTTCATGTCTTCATATACTTTATATGAAGTTTTCTTTACACTGGGTTGGATCTTGGAGCTACTAAGCTCCAAGTACATGCTGGATTACGTATGTTTTGTTGGCAACAACTGGTGTAACTACTCTGTTATCTGTTTTAGTTAACTCATTGGAAATGCAAGTCAGTTAATGTTTGTCCTGGCCAGCACTTTGATGATACAGTGCTGGTGAATGTGGTGTTCAGCACTATGTTACTTTTTTTTTTTTTTCCGCAGGCTGAAATGTTTTGTGCCTCTTAAGCACAGCACAAAACTGTTGTATTTGAAGTTCTGACCATGTAAAATACAGCTCAGAGCATAATTTGCTACACATAAAATTTCAAACTGTTCTTTCAGACTACCAGAGACAGCTCTGAAGTGGACTTCATTGCATTTAATTATGGTATATTTATAATAATGCTGTGGAAGTTTGATTGTTAACATGCAATTATTTTATTGATTATTTATTCCTTTTGCTTTCAGTGAGTGCTTTAGTTCACCACAGTGTCTCTGAACAGTGCTTCAGCAAAAGTACTGGAAGGTGCTTTAAGCCTGATTATGAAACCATATTTACACTGGTTGTACCAAGAGCTTATACACATCCTCATGCAAATAGTCCCAGTGAGATCAATGCTACAGTTAACATAAAGCATATTGCAATAATGCCTTTTTGCATCTACTTGTCTATCTGTTGGAATTAGTATTATCAGGGGAATCCACTTCTAGAAGCTAGATCTATCTGAGCATACTGCTTGGCACTGTTTGTTTTCATTATTCTAACAAGCAAAAGCCTTAACTGCAAGGTCTGTGGGAGGGTTGTGAGTGATGGTTCAGGAGGCACTGTTTGTATCAGCACCAGCTATGAGCATACCAAAGTATGTTTGTGATTCTAAAGGATGATTTAGACTACCACTGAGTATGTCTGTAAATACCCTCTGTTAGTTATGTAGTTAATTTGCCAATACAAATGTATTCTTATGCTGGTGGTAGACCAGAATTGACTAAATTTTATTAAAATAGCACTGAAATGAAATGTAAATTGTTGTGCCTTCACTACTATTTTAAAACCAACCTAGCCAGACGAGTTCAGTGGCTTTCTTGAAATATGCAGATATATGGGGGGGGGGGAAGGGAATTTTTTAGATGTTATCTTTTAAAATACAGAACTCCCCTCCATAGAACATATTTTTTGTCCATTTAATCCTGTCTTTCACTTTGTGATTTTGTTCTCTTGAACTTAGTCACTGCAGGCAATGAAGTTTATATCTTGTTGCTAGTAGCTGCTGTCCTAAAATTATTGATCTCTTTAATTCTAGGCAGTGTAATAGGTTCACTTCCTTCTTACTGCTGAGTTTGCTTACATCAGCAAATGAAACATTCTGGAAACTGGTGCATTCTCAGTGCTTTATAGCTTATATAAGCAATGTATTTATATTTAATTGTACCCGGCACTTTAAATAATTGGTTCTGGGTTTAAAGTTGCTTGTTACTTTTCTAAACAGGGTGGTCTACAACCTCTTAATGCCAGGTCTCTACTTCAGACCTTTTTTTTATCTCAGCAAAATACTTAGCTGCTTCAGAGGAAGATAGTTAATGATGTCAGAAGATAAATGCATGGTCTTGTACCCTCTTAAATTCTTATGACTTCTAGAATGAAATCCTGAGTCTGGGTGAGAGGTCTGTATTATTGTCAAGGAGTCTTTTGTAATCTCTCTGAAACAGCTTTGCAGAATCTTCAAAAGAGCTTTTTGCAGCTTGACAGGTGAACTCTCTGAAGATTCTGCTGAGGGTGAGAATATACCACTGACAGGCAGATTTGCCAGGCTTTAACTCATTGAATGCTGAGTGGTCTTTTCTGCCTCCAGTGACAGGTTATGTGATGGGGGATGGAATGCTCTTTTTTCATGAGTGTCTACTAGTTAGCCTACAACTGTCTTCTGCCTGGAAGAGATAGTCTGAGGATGTGGTAGAGGGCTACCAATTGTTCTGGATATTCTCCCCCACTTCTGCAATAAATGCTGAATTATGGCTCCTAACAGATTCATTCTCTGCATGCTGTCATCAGGTGAAATGAGAGTACAGAATAAATGTGTCATTTCTTGTGGCATATGTAGTTTAGTGTGGCGTGGGTGCATACAGTCATAGACAAAAAACTCAATATGAGATACAGAGGGCTGCAGAGTATGTGGTCACTTTGGAAGTCTTAAACAGTTTATGACACATTTGGCATTTAATACTCCTTTATTTACTCTTTGATGGATCCCTTCAATCACTTCTGAAGGGTTTTTTGCCTTAAAAATAATAAGTAAAGTGATACCAGTGTGTGTATCAAAACCCACTGATCAAACCAGTGTTAGTCATGTTTTCCATATATTGTCAAAGAGATCTGGCTATCTTACTTGGATTTTTACATTGTTGATACAGTTTTGTAGAGAGGAATGGTGACAAATCTTCCTTCAAGGGATCTCATGCTTCAAACACTGTCAGGTCATGTAGTAACACTGTTCTTTGATTAGGAAATGGTGACTACGTTGTATCTATTCAGATACTGTCAAGATGCCCATTAGTGAAGTCTTTGGCAGGAAAGATGGTTTTGAAAGTTGAGTGTAGGCTGCTGCTTGAAAGGGGACATTTTTCTCTTGCTGGTGCCTCTGGCTTAATATTCATTCTGTGGTTGCTGTGGATGTTTTCCAACCATGAGATGAGTCAGTACAGACAACAGCTGTCTCTAAGAAAGCAAGAAGGCCATTTCCCCACCTGATTCTGACCCTAGGTTTTCCCTCTGAGAAGGGGAAAAAATGTGCACTAAAACACCTGTAAAAAACCTAAACCAAAATAAACTTCAGTTGAATGAGTATTGACATAAAAAAAGGAAATGTAAGTGTGGGCATCAGGCCAGGGAGTGGCAATGACTACTACAGTTTAAGATATTGACAAATGTAAGGCACTTATGTCCTTTGAGAGAGGGGGATTCTTCTGTATACTGAAAGTTCCCTCAGACACTGATACATTTCCACACAATGCATCTTTGAGGTGTCAAGACTTACTGAGATTTAGCATTCAGAATTTGATAAGAATCTCTGAACTAATGAGAAGTGGACCTGTCTAGTTAGTTTTAATAGAGAAGTAAATTGACTGCTTTCTATCTCAGTTAATCTGTGGATATTTGTTGCTTGAGTGAGGCTCTCCAGATCAATTAGCAGATTTAGTAATGATATAAGGAAAAGTAATCATATGCTGCATGCATTAGTATCACAGTGCCAAGTCTTTGTTTTCATCCTGCTGAGTTTTAAATGTTTGAACTGGTTAAAATCACAATAACTTGCATGTGAGATGTGTAATTTAACAGTTAAAACTAGGACTGTTGCACAGATTGTACCACAAGTGTTGACTATATTCACCAAGCTTTGTGTTCCCTATATGTGCTGAATTTCCCTCGTTGGTTATTAGCACCTTCCCCCCTCCATGATTCCTTAAATGTATTCCAAAAGCCTTCTGTAGTTTTAATCATAGAATCATAGAATCATAGAATGGTAA
>VWZE01004067.1:3026-13632 GCA_013396675.1 Eubucco bourcierii
CCCCCCCCCCCCAAATAGAGTTATTATAAAGCAAGAAATGAAGTTTTGCTAAGAGAACTGGTTTACAAGAGAGAGGCTGCCAACTTCCCCAAGTTGAGAGAATACTGAACTCTTGCTCAGGAGCTATTGGATTTGAGCTAAAGGCAGTTGGAAAAGTCATTCCATTCCAAGTGAAAAATGGATCGAGGGCAAGTTCTTTCAGTCATGAGGAGGCAGGAGAATCTCCAATAGCAGCCATGAGGATGATGATGGGACTGGAGCATGTCTGATGAGGAAAGGCTGAGAGACCTCAGGCTGTTTAGCCTGGGGAAGACTGAGAGTGAATGTTGGTAATGTTTATGAATATTTGCAGGGTGTGTGTCAAGAAGCAGGGGCCAGACTTTTTACAGTGGTGTCCTGTGATAGGACAAGGGGCGGTGGATATAAACTGGAACACAGTTCCAACTGGAACAAAGTTCCACCTCAACATGAGGAAAACCTTTTCTACTGTGAGGGTGCTAGAGCCCCTGGAGCAGGCTGCTTGGAGAGGTGGTTTGAGTCTCCTTTGGAGACTTTCAAGACCCATCTGGATATGTTTCTGTGTGACCTGCCCTAGGTGATCCTGCTTTGGCAGGGCTGTTGGACTCGCTCTTTCAAGAGTTTTTCCAACCTCTACCGTTCTGTGATTCTATGGTGTGGTGCAGTTAAAGTTGTTACCTTTTGAAGTCAGTCCCTGGTTAGAAGTACAGAAAAGCAGCAAAGAAGGCAGAGCTTCCTTCTGTTTAGGAAACCTTTGGCTCTCTGCCCCACCCATTTGTAGTATGATCTATCGTCTGGCTTCTCTTAATGTTACTACATGGCTGCTAAATATGACTTTTTCCTACTTATTTATTCCTTTGAATCCTCCTTTCATGTCAAAGTCCGTCTTCTCATTAATCAATTTTACATATATTTCTCTTTTCTGGATTTCTGATTACTTGTAGAGTTGCCTTGCTTGGAAGAGACCTTTATCAAGTCCCACCATCAACCCAGCATTGCTAGGCCAAATTAGAGTTTCTTTGATTGGAAAAGACCTTTAAGATCATCAATGCCAGCAATTAACCTGGTTGCTAGATCAAACAGCAGTCCATTTTGTTGGCCCACAGCAGGAAGAGAAAGACAGGAGACCTTTCTGCCTTGGGGCGCACACAACAAAGCTGCATAGGCTCTTACCCAGGCTTGGTGGAACTCTGAGCAACCTGATCTAGTTGTGGATCTCTCTGCTTACTGTAAGGGAATTAGAGTAGACTGTTGATGTCAGAAGAGGCATTTGAGATGATCAAGTCCAACCACTTACCTAGAGCTCACAATCCCACCACTACTGCTAATCTGCTACCACTAAAACCACATCCCACAGCATCGCATTCACTCATCTTTTAAATACCTCCAGGGGTGATCAATCTACCACCTCCTTGGGCAGCCTGTTGCAATGCTTGAGAACCCTTGATGTGAAGAAGTATTTCCTAGTGTCCAACCTGAGACTGCTCTGGCATAATCTGAGGCTGTTTTCTGTTATCCTGTCACTTGTTGCAAGAGAGAAGAAACTGAGCCCCACCTCACCCCGAACCCCCTGGTTTAACTAATCAGTCATGTTACTGGGAAAGCAGAGCTTGCCTTAGCTCATAGACATGGTTGTGCTGTTCTTTAAAGAATGCTTTTGGCCGTGGATATGGATAAATTCCAACCTTTAACAAGATGTTTTATCCTAATGAGTGCTAGTCTGCCAAAACAGTCCCAACTATTATACTGGGGTCTGATAATCTAAATTCATGATCACAGAATCACAGAAGTGTCAGATTTTGAAGGAACCTCAAGGATCATCCAGTTCCAACACTCCTGCCATGGACAGGGACACTTTCCACTAGATCAGGTTGCCTAGAACCACATCCAGTCTGGCCTAAAAGACTTCCAGGGATGGAGATTTCTAGGTTTGGTCATGAAATGGTCTTTCCATAGAATATGTACATCTGTGAATTCTCTTCAGAGAGTTGCAGAGAGCTGTGAGGTCTACCCTCAGCCTTCTCTTGCCCAGACACCATTTCAGGCCATAGGGTACCCCTGCTTTTCTGTTCCACATAGAGATTCATAGAATCATAGAATCAACCAGATTGGAAGAGACCTCCAATATCATCCAGTCCAACCTATCACTCTGGCAGCCCCTGTCCAAGGGTTCTCTTTCCAGAAATATTTTCACAACTTAGCTGACAACAAAGCAGCTGATTTCAGGAGAGGCAGCTTGGTGCAACATACTTTTGCTCACCAGCAGTGCTCTTTGCTATACAGAGTTCAAATGAGGAGCAAATTACTAGAAATGGTTGAGATGGTTCTATGAAGATAAGAAAAGAGCAGTTGTATGATTTAAGAAAGATGTTGAGATGCTTGAACATGTCCAAAGGAGGGTAACAAGGCTGGTGAGGGATCTGGAGCACAGCCCTGTGAGGAGAGGCTGAGGGAGCTGGGGGTGTGCAGCCTGAACAAGAGGAGGCTCAGGGCAAACCTCATTGCTCTCTACAACTCCCTGAAAGGAGGCTGTAGCCCGGTGAGGTTGGTCTCTTCTCCCAGGTACCCAGGGACAGAACAAAAGAACAAGATGCAGCAGGGCAGGTTGAGGCTGGATATTAGGAAAAAGTTCTTCAGAGCAACAGTGATTGGGATTGGAATGGGCTGCCCAGGGAGGTGGTGGAGTCCTCATCCCTGGATGTGTTTAAGAGGAGGCTGGATGAGGCACTTGGTGCCATGGGTTAGTTAATTAGAAGCTGTTGGGTGATAGGTTGGAGTTGATGATCTTGAAGGTCTCTTCCAACCTGGTTAATTCTGTGATACTCACAATGTAAAAGGTATCCTAGGATAGAAAATTATAAAGCCTTTCTCTTCTGGCAGCAGCAAATAATTGCTGTGGAAGTAGCCTGTGTGCTTTCTCCAAATAAGTGATTCACACTGCAGTTTGCATCATGTCTCTTGCTAGTTTCTATGCAAATGAAGAGCAGCATGCAAAACAGTGAGACTCACTTCTGAAAGTGTGTTTCAAAGTGAGAGCAACCATCCATCTTTATTTTTCAATGCTTCTCAAGCAATTCATGCCTCAAAAGACAATAGGCAAAGGAATAGTAAGGCCCCCACAACATCCTGCTTGTCAAGTTGGAGAGAGATGGATTTGCTGGGTGGACTGTTCAGTGGGTAAGGAATTAGCTGGATGGTTGTATCCAGAGCATGGTGCTCAGTGGCTTGAAGTTCAGTGGAGAGCAGTGACAAGTGATATCCTTCAGGAGTCCTTCAAGAGTCCATGCTGGGACTGTGTTGTTTGATATTTGTATCACCGCTGTAGACAATTTTCTGGCCCTCACTCCAAGAAGGACATTGAGGTGCTGAAGCATGTCCAGAGAAGAGCTACAAAGCTGGTGAAGGTTCTAGAGAACAGGGCTGGGGAGGAACAGCTGGGGGAAGTGGGACTGTTCATCCTGAAAAGGATGCTGAGGCAAGACCACCTCACTGTCTACCACTACCTGAAAGGATTTTGGATTGGGGCCTTGGGTTGTATGAGGGAAGGTTTAGTTTGGACATGAGAAACAATTTCTACTCTTGGGTTATGAAGGTCTGGGAAAGGCTTCTCAGAGCAGTCATGGCCTCACCATCCTTGGAGGCATTTCAAAGTCACATAGGTGTGGTGCAGAGGGAGATAGTTTAGGGGTGACTTGTCAGTGCTGGATTAACAGTGGAATTTGGTAATCTCAAAGTCTCTCCCAACCAAGATGATTCTATGATGTGACAGTTTAGCAGAATGTACAAGCAGATATATACACTATATACAGGAATATTTACAGAAATACACAAGTTAAAGATAATACAGAAACACAACTCCCCTCCCAGAAATCAGAGACCGCAGGAGGGGCTCCCAACCACCCTCTCCCCACCCCTCTACCTTACCCCAGGGTTTGCCTTATGTGCAAGGTGAGTTTGGAGGATCAGCCACGGGGTTTAGAGGGAAAGTGGTTAATTAGGTTAGCAAAGAGACCAGAAGCTCCCGGAGAGACAAAGACAGGACTCTGTGTGAGTGTCTTATCTATGTTTGTGTTCTTGTTCTCATACATCTCAGCAAGCTTATGAGTGAAGTAGACATCATCATTGTTTGCTTTTCACAGCCTATAATATAATTTTCTCCATTAAAATATTCCAATTAGCTTCAAACCATCACATATGCCCAGTGTGGTATAACTTGAGTTGGAGAAACAAGAAAAGGTCCTCTGGGAAGTGTGTGACACTCTCTGGATCAGTCTGGGTGACTTTTGCTATACACAATGAGCTGTAAATACAGTATGTCCCAGTTATAAGTAGAAAACAATAATTTATTGGCTGAGACACAAAGGAAGGAGCTGGAACGAACTGTCCAGCAGGTTAACCATTAATATCTTTCATCTTTGGAATGAGATGATCTCTTACATTCCTGAACTGCAATATTCCAGCTCTGTTTTTCACCTTAGATTTTCATACTTCCCCACTCTTTGGTGTTTCTCTTGAGTCCCTAAGATGCTGACAGTCCTTTTCTCCTCTATTTTACCTTTGCCTTTCATGTCTTACATAGCTTTGGGCTATGCACTTTGCCACAGTTCTTTCCTGTAACACAGTTTCTAAGAGGTCCAAGCCAATGTTATGCACCTGAGCTATATCAGTGATAGGGTAGGGTCACAGAAAATGAAAACCCTTCAAAAACAGATAGAGGAGGATTTTTATTTTCTCATCAAGCACTAAGGGCTACTCTGCAGCTTGAACCTGAAGTGATCTTGATTCCGTTATGTCAGTAATTGAAGTAAAGAGGCTTAACATTTTCTCTTAAGTGTCTAGATTGTCATTCCTGAGAGTTTTCAGCAATTATTCTCCTTACCTGTCTTTTGAATTAATCACGGTGGTTTTATTTTGATCTGTGCTTTGCACAGAACACTGCTTCATCAAAGAAGGTGGAATGCATATTGTGTTCAAACTAAGCACATCTGAGTGCTCCTTTGGCCTTTTTGTCCCAAGAACAAACCTTATTTATAGGTGCAGGATTCCCCAAACATTTTAGATTCTTGATGAGTCAGAGGAATATCATAGAACAGAATCACAGAAACATTCAGGGTGGTATCACCAAGTCCAGGAATCACCAAGTCCAACCTACAACCCTACTCTACAAGGTGCACCATAAACACTAAACACCACATCCACATGACCTTTAAACACATCTAGTGTTGGTGACTCCACCAATCTCTGGGCAGCTCATTCCAATACCTGACTACTCTTGCTGGGAAAAAATTCTTCCTCATGTCCAGTCCAAACCTACCCAGTGACAGCTTGAGGCCATTCCCTTTTGTTGTGAACTGTTGGGGTTGGAAGAAACCTTTTGAGATCAAGTCCAACTAGACCTAAACTCAGGTTGTAGTAAAAATGAATTGATCCATAAATAGAGGTTTGCAGTAGCTTCTGACTAGGATGAAGCACAAAGTTTCTGTTTTTTACCTTTTCTTTCTGATTTCCAGAGCACTGTAAGAAGGGCCTTATAATTCTGAAACTTAGGATAGCCCTAAACTGAAGACCTTCAAGACTTTAAACAGTTAAACCCTCACAGTTTCTGCTACAACCTGCAGAACCTATTCATCCATCTCCTGAATGCAACCCAGATACTTCAGTTAAGCTAGGGCCATAACCTAAACCAGCGTAACCTAGACAGATGGGCTGAGATCCCACAAAGTTCTAATTAACAGCTAGATGCCTAAAGCAGCAGGCGTCTGTCTATCAAACCCTGGTACACAGTGTACATCACTGCATTTGGAACTCAACAGGAATTGCACTGCAGAGTCAATAAGAGGACTCAAATCTAACACTTCAGCACTGGGCCATCTTACCTTTGACCTTTATTAGCTGGTAACTATTCTCAAACAACCATAAAGACAACAGCAGCCTGTACCTGGTCTTTGAAGCATGAGTCAATACTGCTCTCAGCCTACGTATCCATGTAGAGCTTCGTCAGCTGGATACTCTTCTTGGAGAAGACTCAATCTACAAAGTGATCATTGCCACCCACACCTTCATAATCATCTTCACAGTAATGCAAATTGTAATTGGAGGGTTTAGAAACTAACTGGTTCCACTTACACCGCTTACAGCTGGTGCCTCAGATATGGCATACCCATGGATAACAACCTAAGATTCAGATGATTACCACAATCCTTCTTGCTCCTCCTCCACGGTAGAGGCTGGGGTGGGTATAAGATGAACCATATATCCCTGCTTTGCTGACAACCTATAGTAGGGTTGCCAAATGGATCAGCTTCTCCTTGCTTTCCGTTTTCAACTCCACAGTTCTTACCCACTGAGTATTTATCTTCCTGTCTTTCTCAACATATCTTGAAATGGCATCAAACTGCTTCTTGTAGTTCCTAAGAAGGCAGAGGTTTGGGAGATTAAGTACAGAGTTTGTAGGAGGGTGCAAAACTTTTTCATCCTCTCATCTAGCTGTGACCTACTTGTCACAGTGTAATGCCCTTTCTTCTAATGTGCTGACTCCAGTGTAGCTGTGGGAACAAAAATAAATGCTTTAAGCTCTGCTTTTGGACTCCATCCAGAAATATTTTCCCCTAAGCTTGTAACAAACAGCTGCCAGGACTTCATGAGTCCCTTAAAGTACAGCAGTGAGTACTCTTCATGAACATTGCATTCATAATGTGCTTGGTCAACAGTTTCACAGAAGCCTGATCCAAAGATGTACATCGAAGGAACAAGGTCTTCAGGGACATTGCTGTACTTTCTGCCAAAAACCCAAACTAAAGAGCAAACCCATAAACATGTCTTTGCTTTCTGCTTGATTTCCACTTATTTCCACTCTTCATCCAACTGAACATTTGTGGGAGAGGAGCTTGCTGTAGATATCTCTGCTTTCACTTACTTTTCCTTTTTAATATATTGAGAACTCTGCAAATTTTGAGCTGCAGTCCTCTATTTTAAACACGTGGCTGGACAAACCTCATCCTAAGGTACCCGTTTCTAAGAAGTTTAGAAGTCATCCAATCTGCTTTTAAAACAAACCCAAAATGATACCATGGCACCTGAAGTTTCATCCGTGCAGATGCAGATAACTGAGTGCAGGCAGAAATGGGGCACAAACAGGAAGCAAAATGGTTATCAAAAATCAAAGGGGAGGCTGAATTGCCTGACCTAAATAGGATCACCATTTATGTGTGTACTGGAAAGAAAGAAAAAGTATATTGGCTTGTTCTGTTAACATTAGAACCTTGTACAAAAAACCCCTCAAGGTGAGATGTTGGATGATGAAACTTGAAAGGAAACTAAAATTTCCCTGTTAGTGGCATATGTGAGTTAGCAGGTGGGGCTCTGCCCTCTGCTTATTTATGAAACACTGCCATGGATAACAAATCATGCCAAGGAGACAGTCTCATGGGTGCTTAAAAGTGATCACTCTTCTCTTCAGTCATACCTTCCTTGCAATGTTTTCCCTGTAACACCCATACAGAACAGTCTGCAGAGCCTAGAAAGGCAGGACAATGCTAGAGTCTCAGCTCTTCTTTTCTCTCTAATTCCAAATGCTGGTCTATAAAACTAGATATTCCTTCTGCCAGTCATGGAATCACAGAATGATAAGGATTGGAAGTGATCTCAGGGGATCACCTAGTCAAACCCCACTGCTAAAGCAGGGTCAACCACAACACATTGCCTAGAATTGTGTCCAGGTAAGTTTGGAATCTCTCCAGAGAAGGAGACTCTGCAGACTCTGTGGGTAGCCTGCTTCAGGGCTCCAGCACCCTCACAGCAAAGAAGTTTCTCCTTATGTTCAGATGGAACCTCCTTTGTTCCTTGTCCTGTTGATGGATGACACTGAAAAGACTTTGGCCTCGTCCTCTTGCCCCACCTTTTAGCACTGATCAACATTGAGAAGATTTCCCTCTCAGGCTGCTCTTCTCCAGGCTCAACAACCCCAGGGCTCTCAGCCTTTCCTTCTCACAGAGATGCTCTAAGGCACTCAGCATCTTTGTAGCCTCTGCAGAACTCTCTCCAGTAGTTCCTTATCTATCTTGAACTGGGGAGCCCAGAACTGTACCCAGTACTCCAGCTATGGCCTCACTAGGACAGAGAGAAGAGGGAGGAGAAGCTCCCTCAACCTGCTGGTCACACTCTTCTTAATATACGGCAGGAGACAATTGGCCCTCTTGGCTACAAGGACACATTGCTGGCTCATGGTGAACTTGTCTGCTGACAGTCCCAGCTCCTTCCCCGTAGAGCTTCTTCCCAGGAGGTCAATCCCTCACCTGTTCTGGTGCATGGAGTTACTTCTCCCTAGATGCAGGATTCTTCATTTGCCTGTGCTGAATGGCAGCACAGCCCTTCTCAAACACCTCTACATTTTCTTCTTTTGGATATTAGAAAGAACTTTGGATCTGTTGTGGGTTTAAAGAGACGACAGAGTGAAGCTCTCAAATGAATTGGAGAAAAACAGAATTCTATTTGGAGAGAGAGTTACAGACAGAAATTNTTGGCCCCAAGTTTATGAAGACATAGCAGAATTATGGGATGGAATAACAATATTCTAGTCCCTAGAGGACTTTTTTTAACCCTGTATTTCCCAACCTGGAGCAGTATCTTAGGAAATATTTATTTACTAAAAAAAATGGTAAGGCAGTAGAACAGGCTGTGCAGACATGTGGTGGAGTCACCATCCCTGGAGGTGTTAGAAAAAGACATAGATATGACACATCAGGGCATGGAGAACTGAGTAGAAGATTAGATCTGATGAGTTTAGAGGTCTTTGCCAACCTTAATGATTCTCTGGTTCACTGAGCATGTAGAACACTATGGGCTCTCCTCTGTATAGAGGAAGAGAGAAAACGATGTCAGAGGTACAAAACTTCCCACAGAGAATCTTTATGTTCACGGATCCCAGGATGTTAGGGGTTGGAGGGGACCTCTGGCAGGTGGGTTGGACTGGAAGCTCTCCAGAGCATGACCAGAGAATGCAGCACAGGTGGCACAGGAACACATCCAGACAGGGCTGGAATGGATCCAGAGGAGACTCCACAATCTCTCTGGGCAGCCTGTGCCACTGCCCTGTCACCCTTACACCAAAGAAGTTTTTCCTTATCTTGACATACAACTTCATAAACATTACTGTCATTCATAAACATTACTCCTTATCCTATCCCAGGGCAGAACTGAGAAGAGTTTGCCCCCCTCCCTCTTGATCCCCAGCCCTTAGACATTTATAGACATTGATTAGAGCCCCTCTAAGTCTTTTCTTCACCAGATCAAACATCTTCAGGTCCCTCAGCCTCTCCTCACAGGGCAGTGCCCTGTGTCACTCAACCTCTCCTCACAGGGCAGTTCTCTAGCCCTTTCAGCATCTTCAAAGCATTCCTGTGGTTGCTGATGGGAGCAGAGTCCCAGAGCAGCCAGGTAGCTTGGCTCTTGGATTCCTGTGAGGAATGTCAACGTACAAGTTGGAGGTGTCAATGAGTAAACTGTCTACAAGAGTGTTGAGAGTTGTCAGATCTTTTTTTGACCTTACCTAGCTGTTCATCAACACAAAATATTGACTCTGTGGGAAACTGCAACTTTAAATATAAATATATGACAGGGTTAATGCCCATCTCCTTTTCACATCTCCATCAGAGTCACTGTTGTAGTGAATGAGAGAATCTGCTGCTGTTCTTCAACAGCTGGGAGCAGAGAAGACATCACAGCATTGTCTGTCAGTGTAGCTACTACTTGGAAAACTTTACTTGGAAACTTTTACTTGGAAAACCATACTGTCCACCAACATCATAACAGCAGGCTTGGACAGGCCCTGGCATTGCAGGGCAACTGGAAAGGATTCATAGGAGACAGATGGATCTAGCTTAAATTTGGGTTAAGAGCACAGAATTGTAGAATATTAGGGGTTGGAAGAGAACTTCAGGGGTCCAACAGCCCTGCTAACCCAGGAGCACCTAGGGCAGACCACACAGGACCACATCCAGATAGGTCTTGAAAGCATCCAGAGGAGAATGCACAACATCCCTGAGCAGCTTGCGCCAGGAGTTCAGCACCCTTTTAAGTTTTACCTTCTTGTTTGTATGGAACCTCCTGGGTTCTACTTTGTGCCCACTGCCCCTTGTCCTGTCACTGGGCACCACTAACAAGAGTCTGGTCCCATACCTTGCCCCCCACCCTTTAGCTATTGCTGAGCATTGCTCAGATCATAGAATCATAGAATCATAGAATGGTAAGGTTGGAAGGGACCTCAAGGATCATCTAGTTCCAACCCCCTGCCATAGGCAGGGACACCTCCCACTAGTACAGCTCACTCAGGGCCTCATCCAATCTGGCTTTGAACACATCCAGGGAGGGAGCATCCACGGTCTCCCTGGGGAACTTGTTCCAGTGCCTCAACACCCACACTGTAAACAACTCCCTCCTAACATCCAGTCTAAACCTCCCCTCTGCCAGTTTAAACCCATTGCCCCTTGTCCTGTCATTGCAAGACCTTGTAAATAATCCCTCCCCAGCCTGTATCCAGATACTGGAAGGCTATATCAGGTCCCATTGAAGCCTTCTCTTCTCCAGGCTG
>VWZE01004073.1:0-21430 GCA_013396675.1 Eubucco bourcierii
CTGGTTAGGCCACACCTGGAGTACTGTGTCCAGTTCTAGGCTGTTCAATTTAAGAAGGACATTGAGGTACTTGAATGTGTCNTAGCCAGGAGGAGGTTGCTTTCTTCTCTCAGGCAATCAGCACCAGAACAAGAGGACACAGGCTCAAGCTGCACCAGGGGAAGTTTAGGCTGGAGGTGAGGAGAAAGTTCTTGACTGAGAGAGTCATTGGCTACTGGAATGGGGTGCCCAGGGAGGTGGTGGAGTCACCGTCCCTGGAGGTGTTCAAGGCAGATTTGGACGTGGCACTTGGTGCCGTGGTCTAGTCTTGAGGTCTGTGGTAACAGGTTGGACTTGATGATCTTTGAGGTCTCTTCCAACCTTGGTGATACTGTGTGACAGTGTGTGATCATGTAAGGAGCCCTCTAGCTTCCACGACTGGACTTTAAGGTCTGCCTTCAAGCAGCTCTACTCTAGAATCTCAGGCAGTTCTTTCTCTACTATGTACCCGTAAAAGTGACAGCAGAGCTATGACCACAATAGGTCACAATAGGACTCTGCTCTGCAGCTAGGAAGAAACCCCGCATCAAGTACTCGATGTGATCATTTTAAAGGAAGTTCTTACCTGTCAGGGAAGGAACAAAACAACAACGCAGCAACTTCTTTATGCTGAAGCCTTTTTAAAAAATGTACTGTTAGGACCACTGCAGGAGGCCAGTGACACTGTTACTCAATCAGCTCTGACACCATTTGCAGAGAAAAACAAGACTGAGGGCCACGAAGTTGATCAGAGGGCTGGAGCAGTTCTCCTATGAGGACAGGTTGAGAGAGTTGGGGCTCTTCAACCTGGAGAACAGAAGACTTTTAGGGGACCCTATAGTAGCCTTCCAGTATCTGAAGGGATCTACAGGAAGGCTGGGGAGGGACTATTTACAAGGTCTTGCAATGACAGGACAAGGGGCAATGGGTTTAAACTGGCAGAGGGGAGATTTAGACTAGATGTTAGGAGGAAGTTCTTTCCAGTGAGGGTGGTGAGGCACTGGAACAGGTTGCCCAGAGAGGTTGTGGCTGCTCCCTCCCTGGAGGTGTTCAAGGCCAGGTTGGATGAGGCCTTGAGTGACCTGTACTAGTGGGAGGTGTCCCTGCCTATGGCAGATGATCTTTGAGGTCACTTCCAACCTTACCATTCTATGATTCTATGATTCTACATTACTTTAAGCCAAGACATAAGGATGCTGAAATGCCAAGTTGTGGGTATATTAGGGCTTGTACCTCTCCATGAAGATGAAATCACTCTGGAATTTTGCTTACTGCTGTCTATACACTTACTTTTGATGTTTATTTCAGAGTGACCTCCTCCTTTTCTTGCTCAAGCTAGAGTTTTGCCAAAGATGCTGTAAATGTTCTGTGAATGAGCCCCAGGAACAGATTTCCTGGCTGATGAAAACTGGCAAGGCTTCTCCAAAGTCAGGCGATATTAGCAGACAATGAATTTGCAATGCTATCCAAAGAACTTAACAAGTCTGTAAACTATTAGAAGTTGTCTAGCAACATTATCTTGTGAAGTTATATAAACCTGCAATAGAAAATACTTTAAAACTTGGCTCCCTTTGCTTTCCTAAGTTTAATCCCATACCATAAGACAAGAGTCAGAGTAACATCAAAGCACCAATTCAAAGGTAGACACTCTTTTGAAAATTATATTTAAGGCATTTAAAAAAAATAAAATTAATCAGGTCTTTTGATCAGCTGCATGAACAGCTGAAAGTCTTTTTATTACAGCATCTTGAAGATCAAGAGCTGTAATAAGGAGGCTACAGCAAACCAGAAAACTCAGGCAGTGTATAAGGGCCCTGCTTATACTACAGAGATCATGATACTTGGTATCAGTTTGGTTCTGATGTTCCTGGTAAGTTCTGATTCAACTTCTAGTTATTGTGATGCACATCTCACCTGCCAGGTGCAGGAGGCAGAATTTGACCCCATCAGACAGCCCCATAGTGGAGAACTATTTGTGCCTTTTTCACACTGTTCTGTTATCACTGCAAAAACTTTTTTTTTTTTTTTTTAATTGCAGAGATCCTGCTAGGCTGGTTTTCATTTGGGCGTTGCCTACAATTGGGTTTGCTTAGAGACCCTGTTGCTTGGCTTTTTCAGGTCGTATCCAAGACAGTTCACCTCTCCTGTGCTGTTTGTACAGCTGTGGATGGACTTGTGCACTGTAACATCTCAGCAGTTTTCATTGTGTCTGGCCATTTTGTTCCAAACATCTGCTGCAAGCATTCAGAAGAAAAGCTGATTAACTGCTTTTGGCTGAACTTACCTCTCTTCTAAGACTCTGACCTATGCTTAATGCAGTATTGCTGAAGAGCTACAACTTGGTGCTGAGGGTGCCGGAATTTCACTGCTGATCCTGCATATGAAATTTCTATCCACTATGGTTGAAACCACCAAATTTAGGAAAACTACTGCCTACATAAAGAAATGCTTCAGAAATTTGAAGGATTCCACTTCTGACTTTTTTCCCTCTGATTTTGTGATTTGTTTGCTGCTACCTGGTTCAAACTAGGGTGCCTCTGTGCTGTTGCATCCTGTTTAACACTTGGGAGATAAATTTTGTTACATAAGCCCAGATCACCAACCATGATGCGCAGACTGTAGTTGCCATGAAAAAAACCGGTTCCTTCAGAGGAGTGAGTGTAGGTTCTAGCTCAGGGAAGGAGAAACATTTGATTTTGTTACTCAGTGATAGTACTGAACACTTCTTAATTTGTGAATGGAGATCACATTTGGTATCTGGATGATTCCTCTAGGCTTAGGCAACTAAATAGTTATAGCAGATCACAAATCTTCATCCTAGAAGAGAGAAACAGGGGGAGTGAGTCTATGAAATCATGAGGCAGTGGAAGAGTTGAGTGTGGGATGATCCTACCCTTTTTCTGTCAGTACAGGAACTGAAGATCATCAAGTGCAATTAGTGGGAGATCAGCTCAAAATGTAAGAGAGGTTAATGTTTTCCACACTACACAGTTTGACTGTGAATTGCATTACCAGGGGATGTTGTCAATGACAGAATTTTATGAGGATTCACAAAAAGAGTAGGCAGTTAAGGAAAATGAAAATCCACTGAAGGCAATTAAATACAATAATGGTCTCCTGCCTCAATAAAATCTGAAGTTGCAGATGTTTGGGGTGGGGAATGACAGAAGTGCATCTAGGGGGAAAAATAAAAATATCACTGTATACATATTCCATATGTGACTTTTTTTTTCTTTTTTTTTTTTTTTTTTTTTTTTTTTTTTGGTCACTCTAAACATTTCTTTTTGGCTGCTGTTGGAGCCAGGATCTTGGGCTTGATGGGCCTTCTGTGTGGCACAGTGTGACTGCTCTGGTATTGGATAATATCTACCATGGAAAGTCTCTGTTTTGTCAAAGACTTTCTGAAAGCTAATATAATATGGACACATGATGGCAGTTATTCTTTCATTTGCTTAAATGATGTGGAAAATAAGGTCAATTAAAGACTAGGACAAACCCCAAGTTGCACGGGAAGCCTGTTCTTGACCGTGTCGAGGGCTCTGTTTGGTGCTGTTGTGCAAGAAGAATTGCCTTGGAACAGGCAACAGCCTGTTTTCATCCTGGTTTTTACACTAATTTAAATCTGCTGAGGACATCTTGAACTTCTTTTTTTTCCCATTCTTGGGGGTAGATTCATTTCCCAGCTCAGCTGAGGAGGTACAGGTTTGTTTTAAAGCTTTCTTTACAAAGCTGCTGGAAGGAAATATCAGGAATTTTAGCCTGGCATGTTACTCTGTGAGCCTTTACTCCTTACTCACCTCTTAAGGTGATTGTGATTAATATATGATTTTTATATATTTTGTGATATATTTATATATATTTATGCTGATAAAGTTGAATTTTGTTTCAGGTAATATCTATTCAACATAATGACTATAAAGGTCTCTTTTAAGGCTTTCATTGTCCTTGATGGCTAGAGAGAATATTTCCTTGCTCGTTTTGATTGATCCACTCTCATTGCAACTGGTCCACTTGCAGGTCTCTGAGGTTTAGAAGGGATCTTGCATATCGTTTTGTGCTTGCCACCTCATGCTCTTACGCAATCCTGTCAATAATGATAAGCTCTTTCCTCTTGTTGATCTTTTGCAGGACTGGTCTGGAACATAATTTTCATCAGTCTTTTTCCTCCTATCTGTTACTTAGTGAGGACATCCAGAGTGACCTGTTTATCTTCATGAGGGGTTCTCTTATAGCATTTTGACATAATTTTTGCCTTTTACCTCCTATCCTCAAGAAATCACAAAGCTCTGCAATATTTTCATGCCTTGCAAATATTACTGAGAACTGGATCCCATGTGTCTAAGTCATTGGAGCGCTCTAAGTACAAGTTCTCTTGTTGATCTTAGAAGTTTTATTTGTTTAATTTTTATAAAACTACTTGGGGGGTGGGGATGGGGGGTGGAGAGGGGACAAGAAAAAGCATTTGGGTTCCTGGCAATATTGTCCAGAGCGACCTCGTACATTCTCTATCTAATTATGTACAAGCTCTTTCTAATTATGAGGAAATTTATCCAGTAATTCCTGTTTCACTTTCCATTTCTCTTGGGGAGAAAATTTAGACTGCCAGTGATTGTTGGTGAAGTTCCTGTCGGTCTTTCTAATGTGTGAAGCAGTTCTGTGTGGAGTGCTGGTGTTACTTATTTCATCCCTGTCTATCCTTACTTCAGTCACCTTCTCTGTGAAACGTTGGGCAAGAAAACCTTGCTGTAACAAAGATTTTGTCCCTTCTTCCTCCAGATAGTGTGCCTTAGAGGTTCATCACTTTCTTCTTGCTTAATTTGATCAAACCTACTCTTGGTTGTCTGTGTTCACTCATGCTCAGCAGATTGCTGCTGTCTCCATCTTGCCTGTGACTCAAGATGATTTTCTTACTAGCATCTCTGTAGGTAAATTCTAGAAACCTATCTATGATAAGTCTATTGCTTCAAGCTTGCTCTCTGAGGTCCTGAATTCAGGCCAAACCAGTTTGGTTAGAACCACTCAGCAGAGAACCGCTAAGAGGTCCAAGCATAAATAGCCACTGGCATGCTCTTTACTCTACCTGATAACTGCCTACTGGCAGGCTGAGTTACCAGCTTTCTCTTTCATCTAGAGGACCAATCCCCATCTCCATTTCTAAATGTAAGAAAGCAATTCTGCAAAGTCAAAGTTTCCCTGATCCTATGCACTGGGAGTGCAGGGAGGCCAAGGCATCTTGCGCTGTGCTTATGTGCAAGTTTCGTGCTCCTTTCTCTTACGGTAAGAGGAAGTAGCAAAGTGTGCAAAGCCAAAGCCAAACGGGCATCATTATGTGAAGATGATGAAAATTTTGTTTTGTTTCTAGTTTTCACATTACCAGTTTATGTCTTGTCTACCCTGTTTGTTTTTTCTTCACTGGAGAACTAATAGTATTATGACAGTGCATGTAAAAGCTGACGAATTTTGAGTAGAACTGCTTTTCCTACAAAATGTTTTAAGCAGTCTGTATTTAGCTAACATTTATCTAACTCCACTCCTAACCAACAGTTGGAAGAGAAAATCTTTGCAGTTCAACACCTCCTCCTCTCCCTCTTTCAGCAGAAGCTGCAAAACCTCCTACTCCACTTCTCTAGATCTTCTGAGGAGACCTCTGCCAAAACACAATTTGATGTTTCTTTTTTCTTTCTTTTTTTTTTTTTTTTAATAAGAATAAAGTAGAAAACAAAACACTTCCAGCCTCTCATACACAAAGAATCAGAACACGGCATGAGTCCAATTGTTTCTCTTCCCATATTTCCTGAACATACACACTCACGGAGGCAATCAAGGCATTCTGCTACGTGCTCTACCCACCAGTCTTGTGGCTCTGTGGTAGAAGCAGTATGAAGGCTATCTTCAAAGTGACCCTATTCTTCAGGGCAAGCACCAAAGCAGGGATTTTTACCAGGCTCCTGAGTGTTTGGCAGCAATCAAGATCCTGTCCTGACCTCTTCTTCAGTGATGCCACTGGCCTACCATGAAGACTCTAGATCTCCCTTGTAGTGATTAATTTTGTAGCTTTTCTCATGAAATTTGTGGGTGTGGACTCATTTCTGAAGCAAAATATGGCCAGGCTTCCCAAAACCTTGCCCAGAAGGTGTCACGCAGAGCGTATCTGTTTCACTGTCACTTGCCAGCATTGAAGAGAGGTTGTACTGAGGTAAAATGGGCTGTGCCCAGGCCTTGGGAACTAATCCCCTTGCTGCACTGTGGACAAAATTAGTATGAAGGAAATGGAAGAGGTTGACAGCCTGGGCTGCTGGCCAGCCCATGGGTGAGGTCTCAACTGGAACAATTGAGCAAGCCCTGTACAGTTAGATTTGGCTGGTGTGGGGTCACCAGGCAGTCTGTAGGACAGAAGCCTGCACATGACAGGCCAGAGACTATGGCAGGAAACTTGAATACCACTTTAAAAAAANAAGAAAGAGCAAAAGAGCATATATTGCTTTGCTTTCCTGTCCAGAAACTCTTTTCCTTCAAACGTGCTGATCAACTTCACTGCAGGCTCCTGCCACTAGCAGCAGCCAGGTTTTTTTCCTTCTTACCATGCATGAGAAGTTAAATCCTGTTCCCATTGGCATATAGGCAATATCAGTTCCAAAATGGTAGAGGAAAACTGCGAAGGCTCTTTTTTTCCCACAAGTCTGAAAGACCACAGCTTCCGGGCAGATTGTTACCTTTTTCCAACCACTGCCAGCCACAGATGAGCAACAGTTTTGACATCTCGCACTACACATCTGACTCCTGCTCAGCTGAAGCTACAGAAACACTCTCAGACAAGTCAAAGCTGATTTACTTGGGAGATAGGTTTGCCTGTTGCTCATTATCAGTCTTTAGACATCCTGAAGGATGTCAAAGGAGGCTTTCCTGAATGAAAAATCTCTGATGAACACCTATGGATTGACTTTCCAATCTCCTTGTCTTCCTCCTGTTCTGTCACGGGGCTGCTGTAAGCATATTTTGACTGATGGTCAAGAAATACCAGTGCTTCTAGATAATTCTTAACAAAGTGACGTGAGCCCATCAAACAAGACACCGCAATCATGTGCTGCAAAATAAAATGAAAGCTTCAGCATGTGGTAACAAGGGAATGCAGTTCTGGCTCATATCTGATTTGAGCACGTGTCCAACTAACAGTGCATCTGCTGCTAGAAAATGAAGCGTCAGCATCTCACAGTATCACAGTATCACCAAGATACTGTGGGAAGAGACCTCAAAGATCATCAAGTCCAACTCGTTACCACAGACCTCAAGACTAGACCATGGCACCAAGTGCCACATCCAAACACGTTTTGAACACCTCCAGGGACGGTGACTCCATCACCTCCCTGGGCAGCCCATTCCTGTAGCCAATGACTCTCTCAGTCAAGAACTTTCTCCTCACCTCCAACCTAAACTTCCCCTGGTGCAGCTTGAGACTGTGTCCTCTTGTTCTGGTGCTGATTGCCTGAGAGAAGAAAGCAACCTCCTCCTGGCTACAACCACCCTTCAGGTAGTTGTAGACAGCAAGAAGGTCTCCCCTGAGCCTCCTCTTCTCCAGGCTAAACAACCCCAGCTCCCTCAGCCTCTCTTCATAGGGCTGTGCTCGAGGCCTCTCACCAGCCTCGTTGCCCTTCTCTGGACACGCTCAAACACCTCAATGTCCTTCTTAAATTGAGCAACCCAGAACTGGACACAGTACTCAAGGTGTGTACTGGTGGTGTAACCAGTGCAGAGTACAGGGGGGAGAATGACCTCCCTGCTCCTGCTGGCCACACTATTCCTGATGTAAACCAGGATGCCATTGGCCTTCTTGGCCACCTGAGCACACTGCTGGCTCATGTTTAGGCGGGTGTCAATCAGCACCCCCAGATCCCTTTCTGTTTGGCTGCTCTCCAGCCACTCCCACCCCAGCCTGTAGCTCTGCATGGGGTTGTTGTGGCCAAAGTGCAGCATCCGGCAATTGGATTTGTTGAACACCATCCCCTTGGACTCTGCCCATCTGTCCAGGTGGTCGAGGTCCCACTGCAGAGCACTTCTGCCCTCCAGCCCATCAACATCAGCCCCCAGCTTGGTGTCATCTGGAAATTTGCTGGTGACTGACTCGATGCCCTCATCCAAATCATCATCATCTCCTACTTCTTTCTCCTCAAATACCCCTTGGAATCCCATGGTCTTGCTATGTGAAACCTGCTTCAAACCTTGACTTCTGCAACCTTTCCATGAACAGCAGTGCAACCTGCCAAATCTCCCACATCTCCCAGATGTGTCCCAGGGCAAGTCAAATGCCACTCTAAGAATGTGCAAACTAAGCACATCAATTCTTACAGAAACATCATTATTTTGGGAGACACAGGCAAAAAAAATCCCCTTCACTAACAGCTCATACCAGTGGTAGGTTGCTTCTTCCTCGTCACAGAGACTCTCTAAAAAACCCCTCTCCAGAAATATTTCTCAATTTGCCAGTTGAGGGCAGTGGCTGCTGTTGTCCTGTGTTGACTAATGTCTGGAAGTCATGCTGAAAACTATATTAGGAGGACAGTCCTGGAGCTTTGCCCTGCTCTATTTAACTTTCTGAATAGCTTGCAAACAAAATCTTAATAGCTTGGAGGTGTAGATTTTGGGAGAGTGGTAACTCATGAAGAGGACCTTGATGCTGAGTGGACTGTTTTGGTAAATTAAATTAACGTAGCTTGTATATGTCAGCATGACCCAATATAGACACTTTCCTTCAGAAGCAGAGAGTTGTTCACAGGTTTATTGCACAGAAGAGGTCTCAGCAACACTTCTGAAAGTTGATGGAGATGAAGAGAGAAAGGTTGTGATGGACAATAAGTGAATGGGGTACATTCTGTGCTGATGACTGAGAGCTGATACAATCCCCTGGTGCATAAAACATACAGCAAGTAGGAGTGGTGAGATGGTGTTTCCTATGTGTTTGATTCTGGTACAGATGCAGTTTGCATGCTGCATCCAGCCCCTGTGTGGCTCGGTTTCCTGATCTATCCTACCTGCAGGGGAAGAACAGTGGGCACTCAAAGATAAGGTTACCTTGTTTAGTCACTTGAGAGAGAGAGGATCTCTGCCTGCTCTGTCTGAGGGGATGCAACTCAGGCATAGCTCTGGCTGGAGCACCTTGACTCAAAGCACTCAATGCATGTAAGGGAAAGTGGCATCACACTTCACATACACCTTCATGGAGAGCAGCTGCTCGGTGGGGGACATGACAGATCCATCCATCCACTCACCATTTCGCTGCTCATAGAGCACTGTGAATTGCGTTCCTATTAACCTCTGCACTGTTAACTGCTGCTCATCTGTCTTAATTACAAGTGGAAGAGGCGATGGCGCCTTACAGAGTGGGAAGCAATGCATGTAGTGGCTACAGAGCGTGGATATCACATGCACTGGATCTAGCCTGAAAGCAGAATGCAAATGTTTCTATTCTGAAACAAAATAAGGCACTTTAAAGACAGAGGTGACTGGGAACCTCTGAGAGTTGCCAACTGAGAGGACAGAGAATACTCTAGTTATGATGGGGATTTTCCAAGCCCACAGGAGGACAGTGGCTTGAATGCAGGTTTGTCACACAGCTGTCTGGTTTTAATGAGAGGTTCTTACCTGGGCTGAAAAGGAAAATTCACCTAGAACTTTGATAGTCACTATCAACAGTGTGAAATTTGCTGGAAAGATGGCATTTTGTAAGCATGCTAAGTGCCTTATTAGTATTTGATTTTACAATATTTTTCTGTTCTTTTTTTAAATTAAAGTGGGTAGCTCAGATTCTCCTCTCTCCCTCTTACAGGGTGATGTACTACAGAGGTTGGGATGGTTTAGATAGGAAAAAATTCATCACTGAAAGCCTTGTCAAGTATTGGAACACGCTACCCAGAGAAATGGTGGAGTCACCATTCCTGGAGGTATTTAAAAACTATACAGATGTGATGCTTAGAAACATAGTTTTGTGATGGACTTGGTAGACCACTAAGGCTTTTACATTTTTAAAAATAGTTTTAAATGTCCTTTCCAACCTAAATGAATCTGTGATTCTATCATTGTGTGATATGGAGACAGATAGAAGGAGGGAAACTTCTGTCTGACCATGTGATTCTCTATCTGTTGATTTTCCCTTTTCAAGGGGAAAAAAAAAAATCAGTCAACTTCAGACTGAAAATGCAATTTAGATGCCCCTNTTTTCCCAGTTGGAATTGTTGACATTAAGTCAGAATGTTTTCATCAAAAGCAGCGCAATTATTACACTTGCAATTCACTGAGTAATGTTTTTCTGAGCCACTCTGACTAAACAGCCTCCATAACAGTGGCTAACAAGGACTGAAACAACCAGGATGATAGTGTGGCAAGACACAGCAGACTACCACTAACAGTGATGGGAGAGTTGGAATGGGTGCTGCATGGGCTCGTGTTTATCACCTCGATGAGTAACCTCCAAAGGAGAATGAGGATCCTGGTAGAACGCTGTGCCTAGATTAGCAAGGGACCAAATAAGACTCAGAAGAAATTCATTGTTGACAGAGGCTAACTAATGTCTGTTTGGAAGATTAATTTCAAGTGCTTATACTTTATTGAGTTTCCCAATTAATTGTGAGAGCTCGAGGAGAAAACAAACCAGCGTGTTGCTGCAGATAGCTGGCTCCTGCTCTCTGAGCAGGAGTGAGGAGAGTGCAGTGAGTGGAGCGTTAGGGTGCCTGGGAGATGTGGAAAATGAAGTTGAACAAATACCACACTGCAGGATCTATAATGACTGTGATCAAGCAGGTCTTTGATTTTCATCCACAATCTGTTTGGGGTGACAGATGTGCTGAACAACGTTTTCACTTTCCAAGAGCCTGGCATGAACAGGTGCTGTCCAATGTGGTTAACAAACACAGCCTTGCAAGTCAAGTCCAGGCCAGTGGTAACCTTATTCAGGGAACAATAAGTGGCAGGGTTTTTCTCAGAGTGTCACAGGGATTAATTAGTCAGAGCCTCAGTCAGCTGTCAGAACCTCAGGCAGCTGAGAGAGCAGAAGAAATATGGCAGTCCATCAGGGACGGAGCTGGTTGGAAACGCAGACCTGCTTGTGGAGTGCAACTTCCGATGGCTGAAGCTGATATTCCTATGACATCCACCCTAACATCCTTTCAACCTCCTTCATGGTGTGCTTGGGTAGTCTGATCAGATCCTACATGTCCTAGACAAAGTGGGCAGCCCTGCAGAGCCAGAGACCAAGGATGGGGGGAGGCAGGGTGGCAGCAGGGTCCATTTAGTTATCTATAAGCTGCAAGAAAGCTGCTGCTTTTGTTCCTGTTGTTACTGCTTTTTTTTTTGTTGTTGTTCTTCCACACTTGACAAACTAGGCTTTGTAGTCAATCACCATAAATAAGCAGAATGGCACCTGGGACACATCTTAATTGGACTCAAAATTTTTCAAGTGGAGGAACAAATATATAAAGTCCTGATCATTAGCTAATAGTCCAGTCCAAGAGAGTAAAACTGGAATAACACTATTAAATATCTTGCTTTCAGCATTTGCCTGCAACTTAAGAGAGTAGCTCTGTGACCATGCTCCCTGCAGAAGCACCTCAAACAGGCTCCTGGAGGCAAAAGGGGTGGCCCCAGGGTTTGCTTCAGGCCACATTTCACTTCAAATATGGGCCCCTGCAAGCATCAGTGGAGGCAGATGATGTCTCCGGGTGTGATGAAGGTCTGTGATGTACTACCCTGTGTCCCTGTCTCAGAAGGCAAGTGTGAAAAGGAGTCAAGACCAAAAATCATCAGGGCAGACAACAGGTGCATAATGCCAGCTTTTACAGAGGAAGTAGGTCAGAAATAATTAACCCTATGTAATGAGGCTGAAAGGCAATACACATAAAACTGTTGAAGGGAAGCAGTCTTCCTGCGGTACATTGGCTATAGCAGTTGTTTAGCTCAGTCTTGCACTGGCAAGTTCAAAAGTGGAGCAGACCTCTTCCCTGAGGCACGATTCAGGTGATGTCAGAGTTCATTTGATGGCATTGCTTTATTTTCTTCAATATACTGGAGAATGACACATAACCAATGTGGAAAGCTAAAGGCTTCCACAGAAGTTGCTTTCACTGATGCACAACTTCTGCGATTCATTTGCAGTTGCAGGAAGGTGATTTCTGGGGACTTGTTGGTAAAGTTAGTAGTAAGTAGGGATATTTGAATATCAGATGTAAGAATGGTGATCTAGGAAAGACTGGATAACCTCAACCCTTGGCATGTTGCCACACTGCTGTCTGCTTGGCTCCATCCCCATGGTGGGGAGCTGCTGGCCTGGAGATATTTCAGGGCAATGCTCCCTTCCATGCTGACATTTCAGCTGGGTGCAAATATCCTCTCTTGTAATGGGAAAGGTCATGGCTGGCCACTGTTTCAGGCTCTCTGCAGTTCCCAGTTGCTTTAGCAAACATAACAACTAGGAAATGATGTTTCCATTGTGGCTCAGGCTATTAAAACATGTCTGCCGATGCCCAGTGGAGGCAAGACAGTGGGGTACTGATTAATCCATAGTGTTTGAGGGGTTTGTATTTTAGATTTGTTTTGTCTGTGGTGTCCTGGTGTGATGCACCTGCTATTTCAGGTATGTAACAGGGTTTTTTAAAAAGACACATGGCAGAGGTGGAATGGAGCTGTATGCCCAGATATGGCAAAGCTGGTTCAAAAAACACTAGAGGCAAATCAAGCATGGGAAATTTGAGATTTTGTGAAAAATTTGGCTGAGTTTGCAAACAGCATAGCTAGCTTTAAAAAGACTCGAGGGGTTCTTGGTCTTCAAAATAGCACAACCAGATAGTAATGGGCTTTTTTTGAACTTTGGTTACATATTTTTGCTAAATATTTTTCTTCTTGCTGTGCAATGCAAATTGATCTGTAATTCGAAGTGTGCTGGTGCTGTGTGTGGCAGTCTCCTCACATAAAGGCGCTCATAACATGCTTTCTGTGTCAGGGAGCAGCCAGAACCAGGCTGCCTTTGAGGGCAGAGGGGCTGCCAGCCAAGATGGCCCTAGGTGAGACGTGTCCCCTCCCAGCTGTCTATCAACAGTCCCAAAACCAGCAAGTGTTGAACCAAGCCTGGATAGAGTGTGGGTGTAGGTCCCAGGTAAGGGACCTATCCTTCCAGGAAGGAATTTTGTTGCCAATGGAGAAGGAGCACAGACCTCTCAAGCTGTGCAAGGACTGCAGAAATGCCTAGGAGAAGGAAAGGTGATGGATGTGCAGTTAAAAAGAGTCCCAAGGGATCCATAAATAAGACTAGTGCAAAGAGGTCATAAATGCTGCTTTGAGGGAAGGCATCAACCTGTTTGTGATCCCCACACCAGTCTCTCACTCCAAAATATGATGGGTTTTGGAAGAAAAATATCAGGGCCCCCTAAAGCATTCATTGCCACTATCAGAATGGTGAAGAACTGAAGAAACTGTCCCTTCTCAGTTCTTAAGTGACTGGGCTGCAAAACTCCAACTGAAGCAAGCCTTGCTGAGAGTGTAAGAGCCTGCTGACAAGGTAGAAATCACACTTCTCTGGAAACAATGTAATTGGCTCTTACAGAGCTTTTTTCTTCCTTGAGAGACCTTTATGAAAGTTGTTTTCATTTTTCTTGTTTCAGACTTGTAAGGGAAGGGGTAATTAATTACTGTGAGATGATATTTTTAGAATATTAATATAGTTTATTAATATTAAATATTCAGAACTTGCAGCACCCCGATCACCAAAATGATAATAGTAACAGGTTCTTGCATCATTATGGGAACTATATACAGGTTGTAATAGGATCTAGAAATAACTATTAAATATATACATGAATTGAACTCAATTAAACTGGAAGAGAAAGCTTTGCGGTCAGTGCGCTGCTTGTGGTGAATACACCGCTTGCTCATTATTGGACACAAGGAGCTCCTTTCTGCTTATGGCAGAAGGCAATTAATGATTATTAGAGGCTTTTGGTATTTACTCACAAAAATATTATCTGACAGTACCCAAAGTTCATGACAGGGTTGTTGTCAATAGCCATCAGAGGCTTNAGCTGAACGCGTGGAGGTATCAGAGCCTCAGTTCAGTATCAGTGAGGTAGCAGGCACGGATGCAATAGCAGACACACCTTGTAATGGCAAAGCACACACAGTGCTCCCTGTTCATCTCCTTTTTATTCATACAGCTGAAGACTAATGGGTCTTTGGCCACAGGATAGCCAATCAAATGGCAGTTATCCAAGATTTGACTATATTAGGTGAAACCATAGGCTTGCTTTACCCTTTTTTGGGCAGAACACGGACCTTGCACAAGGCAACCCTGTGTGCCTTGCTTACCGCGGTTGCTGAGCAGGCCACAGACCCCAGACTTAGTGGCTCCAGCTTCTTTGTCCTTTTTCCTGTGGTTGGTCTCCCCAAAACAGAGGAGGGAGAGCAGAAAAACATGCCTGGGCAAGTCAGGGTACATACAAGCCTAATTTGGCCTGCTTAGGCCTACCACGACAAGACTTGAGTATGACTGGAACTGAAGAATCATTTCAGACAGGGAGAACTTTCCTGTTTCTCAGTCTATTTCTTGCATGTAGCTTGCTTCGTTGTTTCCTTGGCATAGTTGGTCACCAGCTTGGTTCAAGCCATGTTGATGACACCTGCAGATCTTCAGAAGAAGCAAAAATCAGTTATGTTTTAGAGGAGTACCTTAAAACAAATTTTAGTAAGTATCAGTTAAAGAGTGCTTTCTGGAAGGCTGAATTTTGTTTTAATAGCATTAAAAAAAAATAAACCAGCTTACCAGCATCCTATTCACAAAAATAACTACAGCTACAGTTGTGCTGTGTATCCGTAGAACAGTTTAGATTGGAAAAGACCTGTAAGATCCTGGAGTCCAACAGTTAGCACTGCCACATCTACATGTCTTTTAAATACCTCCAGGGATAGTGACTCAACCACATCCCTTCATCACACACTTCATCAACTGCTTCATCATATGGAACAGCAAATAACTCCTAGCACTAAACCAAGTTGAAAAAAATAACAATAGATGATTTTCCATGAGAAAAAAAAAAAAAGAAAAATAATTTTTGGAAAGCATACTTTTTTTACTGACAATATTGTGGTAACCTAACTGATATTGCTCAAGTGAAATTGCTGTGGATGGAAAATGGTTCGCAGAAGTTTTGTTATCAGATTTGTTTTTCATATTAAAATGAATGCCCTAAAATTCTTTCTTAAATATTTGACTCATTTCAAATTTCTCAAAATGAATGCAATCATACACAAATATTTCTGCAGTATCACTGGAGGTAAAGAGGGATGGGTGATTAAAAGCAGTTTACTTAACCCAAAAGAATAACAAATTTATGTTGGTGGTGGGGTTTTGTTTGGTTTTGGTTTTGGTGGGTTTTGGATTGTTTTGGGTTTTTTTTCCCAGGTTGTTCTGATTCTGATTTCTTGAAATATTTTTATTTGGGATTAAAGCTAAAAAAATGTCAGCTATTTGCACAGTCCTAACCTGGTCTCTTTGGAGTGGGGTGTTGCCTCTATCTACTGAAAAGAGACATTATTCATCAAGACAGAGAACCTTGCTGCTCAAATCTCATATCTCTGTTGTCACCCATAGTGCAACATTGCTGCACAGAACACATTGTATGTGGGCCTGACCAATCTCTCTCTCAAGTTCTTCTGCCTTCTCCATGTTTGTGAGACTACTGACTCTGTACAGCTTGGACTGTTTTTATGTTTGCATCTCAAATACCTCATGAGAGCTGAAAGCATGGTAAAGTGACTGTGCAGTTGTGAAAATCTTGCCTGGATTCCTAGGTCTGTCCTCTCTCCTCATCCCTTCCTTTCTTCTCCCATAGCTTCATGGCCCAGCACAGCTACTGCTGGTAGCTGCTGACACTTGTCTCATAGGATCAAAACTATGAACAGTTTGGAGCTGACTTGGTTCAAAAGGTCACACAGAAACGGTGGCACCTGCACATGCATGTAGTTCCTAAAGAGGAGATGGTTATTCCTTGTTCCCACTGCTAGTGCACCACTGTTGCAGGACCAGCTGAAGCAGTGCACTTAGGTGCTTTTCTAGCTCTCCTTGCTCATTTGAATCAGTTGGAAGATGATAAGTAGGCACACTCACATCTTCTTGCAATTGCTATGAACTCTTTGCTTGTACATCACACTGAGGCTGGATCTTCCTTCTGCTTCCTTTTTTGCTGCAGGTGACCCTCAGCTACAAACCAGGGCTGTGATTACACCAGAAAATGGAGAAGGAAAAAAAGAATTTGTAGTGGTGGGTGAGAAAGCAGCAGCAAGGACATGGGGACCTACAACATCATGAGAGGATCACAGCATCACACACAGGCCACTGAATTTCACAAGTTTGGGATGGTGATGTGCACGTGCTTGCAGCCAAAGTGGTGGCAATTTGCACTGGAGAGAAGAGAACCTGCTCTACTGCCTTGGGATGTGGCAGGTGCTGTATGAGGATGAGCACCTTCCAATGAGACTGCTCATCTCAACACCCAGTAAGAATCGGTTGTGGCCTTATAAAAAATTAAGTAACAGCGCACAGCAAGGTTAGTACTGGGGTTTGGAGCCATGGCTCATGCTGCAGGGAGTGGGAAGGAGCAGGTGCCAGGCCCTGGGTAACAGTCATGCATGGTAAAAAGTGCACATAGGTCTTCATTATCATGTTTAATTAGTGGGTTTTTTTCTGTATTTGATGGAGAGGAAGCATCCCATGTGAACCAACTGTTAGAACTTGTCTGTAGACAATGTCCCTAGATTATTATTCAGAAGGTGAAAAAAAAATGTACAACCCATTTGTTTGAGCCCTAGCAAGGCAGGAGTTACCTCCAAGAGGTGCACTGACTGCTGAAGTGTGCAGAGCCTTTCATCCCCAGGCCTACAAATTTTCTTCAGTCTAATGAATATGGGCTGGATCTCTTTTCTGACCAGCACTTCATGAATGTGCCATTTTCCAACCTCAGTGGCATACTCAGACCTTGTCTGTTTGGAGAAACCCAGGACTATTTTTTTCCATAGCAGCTGCTGGTTTTCAAGCATTTTATTCTAGGTTGAATGACCTTTTCTGTTCTAGCTTAACACACTTTGAGTGAGTTGAGATATTTAAGAATGGAGATTGCACTTAAAATTAGCACCCTTTCAAATATAGACACTGCCCAGAAGTTAGGTCAGGAGCCAGTGGAGATGGTTGCTCCAGAGGGAAACCTTTGCAGAGTGGGATTGAGCTGACAGGGTTTAATTGGTAGTGATTGGCGTCAGAAAGCTAAACAATAGGTTTCATTCATAATGATGGTGAAGTAGAAATCTTTCATGAGCTTCAGGGCTATGTATTTTTTTTTCAAGAAGCTAGTGCTTGGTTTTTTGTTCGTTTGTTTGTTTGAGATGCAGCAGTGTTTACTGATGAGCAGATAACCTCGTTGCTATGAATTATTGAAGCAGTTACATCTACTCTGCTCCTGTCTCAAAGCCCATTACCTAGTCTATCACCCAGATGTCTCTGGGAGGTAGCAAACTCTTAGCAGACCTGGTCTGAAGTGAGACAACTGCAGCTGGAGATTTGTTCTGGCCTTGTGCCCTTGAATTGGAAACACAACTCCTCCAGCACAGACACACCCACAGTTTTGGGCTCCTCTCAGTAGAGGACATTTCTATTTTTATCAGGAGGAGGTTCATACTTCTTTTCCCTAGTGGTGTTAAAACATCTGAGTGAGAAGGCTACTTATTTTCCAGCTGTGAGAAGCACCTAACTCCAGTCTAGTGAGGATGAGTGTGTGGCAGCAGCAGTCAACATCTGTGTCTGACACATCACCTGTAAAAAAGCAGAAGACTAAGTGAAGAAGATGTCTTGGAAGGGGCTTAGACTGAACTTGGTCTGTTTGCTTTCCCTGCCTAAATATAAGTGTCCATATGACAGTCAGTGGGTCAGTTCTCTGTGTAGAGTGACAGCAGAAAGCATCAGAGATTTGTAGTCATGCAAAGCAACAGGACAAGGCCTGCGACCAATATGAATGGTGGCCCCAGGGAGTTGCTGGTCCTTCATTACAGAAAACAGTGAGAACTGATAATATTCTCACCTTTACGCTAATGTCTGATCTTTCATTCCTCTGTCAGCAGCACCTCCCACCCTGTCTGAGTTCAGTGACTTGGAAAAGACTGCTTAAAGGTGAGGTCAAGGTAATTTCAAGGGGTGCTAAAAGAAAAAGTGAGGGCAGGCTGGCAGCCAGAAAAGGGAAAATTGGTGCCATTGTTAAAAGAAGAAAAGAACATCAGAGGGATTTTTTTAAATGTCAAATGCAGAGTATTGCTGTGTGCTCATTGCTTATTGAGTAGAGTTTAAGGGAGGTTTGCCTTAAATATACCTTCCATACAGATATACAGCAACATGTTTTTTAGTGAACTTTAAACATTAGCTATAACAGTCTTTGGATAAAAAGGCACTCATTATTTCTTCGAACACACTCTCTACTGCTGAGCAAACGTTCCAATGTGGCAGGATGGTGCCTTTAAAAATAGCAGTTTACCGCAGAGCCTCCGAGTGTGGCTGGGACATAAATTAAATGTTTGACTGTGAGCAGTCATTGATGTGGTCCAAGAGTGCAGTCAGCAAGCCCTCATTTCACTGAAGCCAGTGGAAATTTGAGGCAGTGGGGAAAGTTTGCAGAAAAAGAGAAGGTTTGGGCATCTTCGAGGAGCTCCAAGGCTTTCATGATCTCTTTTAAAAGATCATCACTTGCTGAACTGTTGTGACACCTGTGACAAAAATCACAGGAAACTGGGTGGAATGTGTTATCTCGGGTGACAGACTTGTGTCATTTCTCAAGATAATTGTCGGAATCTATTTGTAAACGTCCAGAGGTGAAGACCTGTATACCTCGGCTCAGCACTTCCAGTGCTTTGGTGCTCCCACTAACACACAGCACTGGTGCGGTTTGTCTGAATTTCCCTTGCTGTAATTTACAGACATTATTTTTGTCCTACCCACAGTAGAAACGGAGCAAAATGTTTGAGGGTTTGTGGGTTTTTTTTTTTTTCTTTTCTTTATGTCCTTCGAACTCATTCTCTCTTCTCCAGGCAGAGCAGGTTCACTTATTCTAACCTTCTCATGCAAGTTGTGGTTTTGGGTCCCTCCTTGGCTGTTGTCTCCTCTGAACTCCCTTCAGCAAGCTTATGACCTTCTTAAATTGCCTCCAAACTGAACACAGTAACTCAAGCTGAAATCTTACCAGTGCTGGACAAACTAGAATTACTTTGTGTGCCTTATCAGCAGCAATCCTGTTCCTATGCTGCAGTACAGTATTTGACTTTTTTTTTGCAACAGCAAAGTTAATTCACAGAGAAGTTGTGGCCCACTAAATCTTTCAGGTCCTTTCCTACGCAGTTATAGAATCATAGAATCATAGAATGGTAAGGTTGGAAGGGACCTCAAGGATCATCTAGTTCCAACCCCCTGCCATAGGCAGGGACACCTCCCACTAGTACAGGTTACTCAAGGCCTCATCCAATCTGGCCTTGAACACATCCAGGGAGGGAGCAGCCACAACCTCCCTGGGCAACCTGTTCCAGTGCCTCACCACCCTCACTGGAAAGAACTTCCTCCTAACATCCAGTCTAAATCTCCCCTCTGCCAGTTTAAACCCATTGCCCCTTGTCCTGTCATTGCAAGACCTTGTCAATAGTCCCTCCCCAGCCTTCCTGTAGGCCCCCTTCAGATACTGGAAGGCTACTATAAGGTCCCCTCGAAGCCTTCTCTTCTCCAGGCTGAAGAGCCCCAACTCCCTCAGCCTGTCCTCATAGGAGAGCTGCTCCAGCCCTCTGATCATCTTTGTGGCCCTCCTCTGGACCCGCTCCAACACTTCCATGTCCTTCCTGTGCTGAGGGTTCCAGAACTGCACACAGTACTCCAGGTGGGGTCTGACGAGAGCAGAGTAAAGGGGCAGAATCCCCTCCCTTGCCCTGCTGGCCACGCTGCTCTTGATGCAGCCTAGGACTCGGTTGCTGTCTGGGCTGCATGTGCACACTGCAGGCTCATGTTGAGCTTTTCATCAACCCAGACTCCAAGGTCCTTTTCCTCAGGGCTGCTCTCCAGCCATTCACCACCCAGCCTGTATTTGTGCTTGGGATTGTGCCTACCCAGGTGCAGGACCTTACACTTGGCCTTATTGAATTTCATCAGGTTGGCCTGGGCCCAACTCTCCAGCCTGTCCAGGTCCCTCTGGATGGCATCCCTGCCCTCTAGCAAGTCGACTGTGCCACACAGCTTGGTGTCATCTGCAAACTTGCTGAGGGTGCACTCCATTCCTCTGTCCATGTCACTGACAAAGATGTTAAACAGCACTGGTCCCAGCACTGACCCCTGAGGGACACCACTTGTCACTGGTCTCCAGGTGGACATTGTGCCGTTGATCACCACTCTCTGGGTTCGACCATCCAGCCAATTCCTTATCCAGCGAGTGGTCCATCCATCAAGTCCATGCTTTTCCAGTTTGGTGACCAGGATGTCATGTGGGACAGAGTCAAATGCTTTACTCAGGTCCAGGTAGATGACATCAGCTGCCTTTCCCTTGTCCACTGTCGCTGTGACTTCATCATAGAAAGCCACTAAATTTGTCAGGCAAGATCTGCCCTTGGTGAAGCCATGCTGGTTCCCACCAATCACCTCTGCTTTGTTTTCCATTTGCCTTAGCAGGACTTTCAGCAGGATCTGCTCCATGATCTTGCCAGGCACAGAGGTGAGGCTGACTGGTCTGTAGTTTCCAGGGTCATTCTTTTTACCCTTCTTGAAGATGGGTGTTATGTTTACCCTCCTCCAGTCAGCAGGAACTTCACCAGTCTGCCATGACTTTTCAAATATGATGGACAATAGCTTAGTTGATACTAAGCTGTCTTATTATCTCCCATAAATATGAATGCCTGTTCCCCCCTACAGCTGAGACTTTGAATTTGTCCTCATTGAATTTCATCTGGCATTTTTCTGAGTATTTCTCTGATTTTTTAAAGGTTACTTTAAATTTACTAGTGATCTAGCATTGAGCAGCAAACCCCATGCTGGAGCTATGAATATAATAAACAACTTATCTATCTCATTATTAACATTAGTGACAAAGATACTGAGGGATGCAGGACTCTGCAAAGATGTCTTTTGGACTAGAAATACCTCCAGTCTCACCATGAATTACTGATCACCGAGTACAGTTGAATACAACCAGTGAGTGCTGCTGTACTACTGCATTGAGCTCCTAAGAAACCTGAATGTGCACAAGTCCATGGGGCCTGATGAGATCCACCCACGGGTCCTGAGGGAACTGGCAGATGAAGTTGCCAAACCACTGTCCATCATATTTGAAAAGTCATGGCAGACTGGTGAAGTTCCTGCTGACTGGAG
>VWZE01004073.1:22444-48189 GCA_013396675.1 Eubucco bourcierii
GGGTTGGAACTAGATGATCCTTGAGGTGCCTTCCAACCTTACCATTCTGTCATTCTATGTTAGGAAGAAGTTCTTTCCAGTGAGGGTGGTGAGACAGTGGTACAAGTTGACAAGGGAGGCTGTGGCTGTTCCCTCCCTGGAGGTGTTCAAGGCCAAGTTGGACGAGGCCTTGAGTAACCTGTACTAGTGGGAGGTGTCCCTGCCTATGGCAGGGGGTTGGAACTAGATGATCCTTGAGGTCCCTTCCAACCTTACCATTCTATGATTCTATGATTCTATGATTATAACTGTCTGGTTACTGCTGACTGTTCCCCAGTGTGAGGGGGTCTCCTGGATCCCAGGACCACTGACTTGACTAGGGAAGCTGCACCGACCTGTTGTGCCAGCTAGCTCTCCTATGGGCAAGGCAGCAACCCAGCTCACCACCATACCCACCACCTTCCCTGGACACAGGGCTCCAGTATTATTTTGCTTTTTCATCCTGGGTTTGATATATTTTCCAATGGGAATGTAATTTACTGTGACAAAAGGGAGGGAAGTTATAAGAAAGTTTGATTTTTTTTGGCAAATCAGGAATTTAATGAGAAATTTCAGAAAATGTGAAAATATTGATTTTTGTCTTTACTTGTCAATTTTCAAAATATTTTTTCCCCTTTCAGTAAGGTTTTTCTTTTCCACTCCCTACTCTCATCAGCACCTCCCTTTAACTTTTCCATCATCTGCTTGCCAGGGAAAGTACAATGTTCAGATATTCTTTCCAAATCTTCCTTTTCCCACTACCTAACCTTTCAAAGCTTCAATTTGAAGAATGTCACTTGGTGGTCTAAAGGAAGATACAGTGAAGAAGGGAAAACAATGCAAAGGCAAAATTCATTAAAAGGTGGAGGAGAGGAGGTGTTCTGCTCTGTCATGGCTATGCATAAACACATTCACAAGTTGGACAGCAATGATATTCTCCCAACTCTCCCCCTTTCTTTGCCCTGACCAAGTTCTTCTGATGGGATAGATCTATTCAGGGGTGACTCTGATGAACAGTCAGATCTCCAGCATACTCTTCTTTTGTCTCACATTCCTGTAGGACTAAATACAACATGTTCATACCATGGCAACACTGAGGGTTTTAAATGACCATGCCACAACATAAAAGCCAATCTTAAGCACATCCTCCCCACCCTATTTTATTTTTAAATGTTTCATACAAAGAACCAAAGAAGAACTGATTACGAACCAACAAAGGATAACTCTTCTATGAAATCAAAACCCAGCATTATTAATGATGGACAGAGCACAAAATGTAATTTGGAGCAGGACTGCCACACTGCCCTAGGTGAACTTGCTTTGGCAAGGGAGTTAGGCCACATGATCTCCAGAGGTCCCTTCCAACCCCTAACATTTTGTATGTATGACTGGATTCCAGCTCGTCAACGTGTCATCCCTGAGAACAAACCTGCTAATCTAATCCACAAGATAATCACACTGCCTGCCAAAGTTAGTAATTAAGGGCCATGTTTCCAACATCCCTACAAAAGTGGCCTTGTTTGCCTGCAGGAACTGGAGAAGTGGCAGCATACATAGATAGCACCACGGCTTTCCATGTGGGACACATGCACTCAGACACACTGAGGGTTTATTCTGAGAGACCTACTGGAAGCATGGTTGAGGCTGCCTCTGTGCCCCTCACTAAGACAACCCATGCTCTTACAGGGAACACTCACTGTGCTGCCCGAGCTGCAAGGGGCAGTAGGGTTTCAGGGGCCCCCTTGCCACTTTGAAATAAAGTTAGCATTTTTCCAAAGCCCAAGTCTGCACAAGTCCAGTGTGCCCTGCAATAGGTTCCAGCTTCTGAGGACTATTTACAAGGTCTTGCAATGACAGGACAAGGGGCAATGGGTTTAAACTGGAAGAAGAGAGATTTAAACTGGATGTTAGGAAGTTCTTTCCAGTGAGGGCGGTGAGGCACTGGAACAGGTTGGCCAGGGAGGTTGTGGCTACTCCCTCCCTGGAGGTGTTCAAGGCCAGATTGGAGGAGGCCTTGAGTAACCTGTACTAGTGGGAGGTGTCCCTGCCTATGGCAGGGGGTTGGAACTAGATGATCCTTGAGGTCCCTTCCAACCTTACCATTCTATGATTCTATGACTCTCTGAGGAGTATTTCTAGATGTTCTCATGATCTCTACCTTTTCACAGGCTCAGGAAGAGGTTGTTTATGGTTTGTTTGTTTGTTGGTGACACCACCAACCCCCACCCCCCCCGCTTTTCTTTCCTTGTTTGCTCTTTAGAGGATATCTTAACTAGAAACATTTTTCTGGTTAAAAACAGAAGATGAATGTGAATGGAGCAGCTACATCCCAGGTTTCCCTGAAGCCTGCACTGATTTGCATCAAGGTCTACCTGTGCTCTTTTAAAAAACAAACCAAGAAGCCTCATTCTCCTGATGGGTGGGAATGTCTCCCTTGTTTTGCAAAATGGGAATCAAGGAAACAGCTCCTCATATGCAAAGGTAAGGACAGAAGAGGGAAAGGAAGATGTCATGAGTTTTAGACTGACTCACTGTTGACATCTTTGAAGGCCTTTGCACAGATGGTTGTACACAAACATGGTGGCTTTTCTCTTTGTGCCCTACAAATGCCAAGCTGCACATTTGGGTATGAGAATGGTGCTTTGCACAGTGACTTCCTGTTCCAACCCACAGCCCCAGACATTGTTCGGGTGAGCTCTGTTGGTAACTCCTGCAGTCTGTCATCCCTCACTTTGACCTAGCAGACCTGTGACAGCTCCTCCCTGTGTTTTCAGTCTTATTTCTCAATCACCATTTGTCCTAATGTTGACTCTTTGCATTTTAACACCTCTCTGTAGGTGATAGGTGCCATTGAATTCTTTAGTGCTTGTACATGGAACTCTTTTGTGCGCTGGCAGCACAAGAGTGAATGGCTACAGAATGTTCTGGCACTGCTCCAGAGGCTCTGTTCAGCAAGTGAAAGCATGCCAGGTTTTATGATGTTTGAGTAAGCTGCTTGTTATAGGCTGGCTACTGCTTTTTATGAGCCTATTTGTTCTTTCACCTTCATCCTCTTCAGTAACAAATAAAGAAATCAGGGGAAACTTGTTGCACCAAAGCTTTCACAATTCACAGTAAAAATATTCTCTATGGAGACAGATAAAAGATGATGATGATGATGATAACTAAGCCTACTGAACAAATCTTGTGGTAATTACACTGGTGTATTAATCACAGTCCAGCCATCGGTTCTTGAGACACCTTCTTCTAATGGCTGGAGAGCAGCCCTGAGGAAAAGGACCTTGGAGTCTGGGTTGATGAAAAGCTCAACATGAGCCTGCAGTGTACACATGCAGCCCAGACAGCCAACCGAGTCCTAGGCTGCATCAAGAGCAGTGTGGCCAGCAGGGCAAGGGAGGGGATTCTGCCACTTTACTCTGCTCTTGTCAGACCCCACCTGGAGTCCTGTGTGCAGTTCTGGAGCCCTCAGCACAGGAAGGACATGGAAGTGTTAGAGCAGGTCCAGAGGAGTGCCACAAAGATGATCAGAGGGCTGCAGCAGCTCTGCTATGAGGACAGACTGAGAGAGTTGGGGCTCTTCAGCCTGGAGAAGAGAAGGCTTCGAGGGGACCTGATAGTAGCCTTCCAGTATCTGAAGGGGGCCTACAGGAAGGCTGGGGAGGAACTATTTACAAGGTCCTGCAATGACAGGACAAGGGGCAATGGGTTTAAACTGGCAGAGGGGAGATTTAGACTGGATGTTAGGAGGAAGTTCTTTCCAGTGAGGGTGGTGAGGCACTGGAACGGGTTGGCCAGGGAGGTTGTGGCTGCTCCCTCCCTGGAGGGGTTCAAGGCCAGATTGGATGAGGTCTTGAGTAACCTGTCCTAGTGGGAGGTGTCCCTGCCTATGGCAGGGGGTTGGAACTAGATGATCCTTGAGGTCCCTTCCAACCTTACCATTCTATGATTCTATGATTCAGCTTCTTGCCATCTAAAATGACTTCCTAGCTGAAATGTGTGCCTATCTAGGCTGGATTTGCTGTCCTCTGGTGATTAACCCAGTACTTTAAGTTGTTTTACCAATCTCTCTAACATCCTGCCTCCACAGAGGCCACTGGCCAAGAGGACACTGTATTTGTTGACATCTCTTGGCCCCAGCATCCAGGTCATGACTAAAACCCCTGGATTTCTTCTCGTGTTACATCTCTACAAAAGGGTCCATCTAGCCGTGCTAGGACCTCACCATTGCTCCGAGCGTGCCACACTCTCGACATCTTTCCTATACCTTTCTCTTTGCTGTGTGCCACTTATCTGGCCTGCCTGGCTTCCTTTGCAGGATCCTTCATATCCGGGCTAGGGAGGAAAGCTGGTTCCCTTTCTCTGTCAAGAGGTACATTTCTGATGTGACCTCTGTACTCAAAAAAACGTGACTGAGCATACCCATGTGTAATCCCTTTTCACCCTCTCATTTATGAGGTACTCTGATAAACACCCCAAAAGAGACATCTTCCTCTATTCAGATGTTCCTGCAGATCTGGGCAGTGGGATCCAGGGAGACGTCGTTGCGCTATCATAGTACAGGAAATATAAACAAAGACGAGCCGCCTGGTTACAGGCAGTTTTAGAAGCTGAGAGTGTTTCTGTGGTGCATTGCCATAGTTTGTAAAAACTGGTCTTTCAGCAAAAATGGCCTTTCTTCTGCTGACTTCTGTTAACCCTAAACATTTTCTGTATCTTTCCTGTGATTCTGCCAGAATGTTTTGCTGTTCTCCAGCCTGTCAAAATGTATAGCTGAAAATTTTTAAACAAATGGAACAGGTCAGGTTAGTTTGTCCCAGTGATAAGCAAAACAATTTCATTCCAGTTTTGTCCCATTTTATCCCTGTATTTAGTTGATCCTTTCTTCAGAATGTGTTTTAAAACCTTTCATATCTTTTTTAACTACCATCCCAGTATGTATGTGCTACATCTTGCCTAGTTAGATGTGGCTGCCCTGAATTCCCTGAGGAGTCTTCCTACTAGGACAAAAAATTCACATGCCAGAAGGTTGCAGCAGAGATTATTTGTTCTTATTTGCTGCCCATTCCTCCCACTATGTTTAGTGACACTCACACAATAGCATCTTAGATTTGTGCTTTTACTTTAGATTTAATTTCCATTTTGTTGTCTTTATTGCCATTACCTAGCCCACCTTCTCTGTTATTTGAGTATCAGTATTCTCACTCAAGCAAAACATTTGTTTGGGTTTGGGGTGGTACTTCACTTACTTTTAATCTACCACGCTCTCACCATGTATAAGAACAGCTCGATCCTTTTTCCCTTCTTATTTATGTGCCTGAAAGACCTCTGTGTTTTTATTTCCTGTGCAAGGTTTAGCTCAGCCAGGCTCTTGGCAGTCCTCATTAGTTTCTGAGCCATGACAGTCAAAAACATCATGGCCAGTTGTACTTGCTTTCCAGGCTGCTGCTGGGGCAGGAGAACCTTCTATAGTGAAACAACTCTTTCAGCATGTGTCTGCCTGCTGTTATTACAGCAATACTTGTCCACGACCAGATGAGGAGGCCCAAAACAGTCCCAGCAGACCATCAGTCCTTAAAATAATGTAACTCATCCAGTTTTCATTCTATTGCATGTTCTACCTCCTTATTTCCTTAGTCTTTCACAACATGATCAAAAGCTGTACCTTCACATTCACTATTGCACCTTCAGTGCTCATATTGCACTCAGAACCTCAATTTCTCCACACCACACAAGCAGGAAATTTTAAGTCTGTATTCTATCAAAAGATGTCTTGCACACAAGGTATCTATTTCCCCCTGCTTTGTGACTTAGCACCAGGAGAGATTGTTCAGGGAGGTTGTGGTGTCTTCATTCTTGGAGATATTAAAAACCTGATTAGGAACAACTGTGAACAACCCACTATTGGTGGCCCTGCCTTGCACAGGGTATTGGAGATGTTATCTCCAGAGGTCGCTGCCAGCTTCACTCATTCTGTGAGTGACTCCAGAAACCCCTTATGCCCTGTCTCCAGCCAGCTCTGTGTGAAAATGGTCTCATTTTCATAGAATCATAGTTAGAATCATAGAATCATAGAACCATAGAATCATAGAATGGTAAGGTTGGAAGGGACCTCAAGGACCACCTAGTTCCAACCCCCTGCCATAGGCAGGGACACCTCCCACTTATACAGGTCACTCAAGGCCTCATCCAACCTGGCCTTGAACACCTCCAGGGAGGGAGCAGCCACAACCTCCCTGGCCAACCTGTTCCAGTGCCTCACCACCCTCACTGGAAAGAACTTCCTCCTGACATCTAGTTTAAACCTTCCCTCTGCCAGTTTAAACCCATTGCCCCTTGTCCTGTCATTGCAGGACCTTGTAAATAATCCTTCCCCAGCCTTCCTGTAGGCCCCCTTCAGATACTGGAAGGCTACTACCAGGTCTACTCAAAGCCTTCTATTCTCCAGCTGTTTTTCTGCAGCTGTTTTCCTGTTGAAGGCATGCTGCTGTTGCTGTGACTGTCAGACAGTGAAGATCACAAGCCCATGGATTTTCTGACACTTAACAACTTGAGTTCCCACCATCTTTTTCTTTTTCTTTTCTTTTTTTTTTCCCTGAAAAGGCTGCTGGGTTTTATGATGGCTGTTGCTAAACTGCACTTATTTCAGAGTCATTGGAAATGTTCTGGTGATTTTTTAATTTTTAATTTTTTTTTAATTTTTTTTTTTTAATCTCCCTGTTAGTTGTGGTTTATTTTCCATTTCTAGGTAAACAAGAAAATATATGATTCACTCAACTCTATTTTCAGGTTTGGTATAATTAATTACTGACATTCTTCTTGATATTTGGTAATTTCAGCCCAAAGGCATGTTGAACTCGACTGTTCTAAGTACACAGATATAATGGAAAGGCAAATCTATCCCCACCTGGAAAGAGGTGGAGTCATGGTGCAAAATGGAACTTTTAACATGGAACTTTTACCGTGGTTCTTCATTTAACTATCTCTGCAACCACCTGTTTACCAGGTATTTTTATGGGTTGGCCACTATTTTAGGCATGTTTCTCTTTCTTTTCTTTCTTTCTGAATGATCTCATTCTCTCCCCTCTCAATGGGATTGAGCTGGAGTCTTGGGACAGGTACTCATATATTAATTGCACAAGATGGTATTTGTGTAATAACCTGAACCACAGAAAGGTAAATGACCGCAGACAACTCTATTGCCTGCTATTAATTGGCACACCTGTTGCACAGACCTGTTGGTACTACAGCACGTAGCAGTGGAAGATGAAATCACGGTAATTGCAATCTTCCCGCAAGCTATCATTTAATTTACATTTTAATTAATTTTTATAAGTCTTGTAGCTATGAAATGTTGAAGCAATTAAAAGCACGAAGGATGGAACATGCCAGTGTCAACTAAGGATAGTGAGTCAAAGAGGAAAGTTTGGTTCAAGACAAAGTCCATATGAAGAACACTGTTTTGTAATTTATAGTTCTATGAGACATTTTGTAAGCTTTTCGGAAACCTGAATAAAAGAATACATTGCTTTAGATTCTCTTTTGAGAGGTTGCTAGTTTCCTTAGTTTTCAAATGGGGAAATTGAAGCAGAGAGTTTGAACATCAGTTTCCTGAGCTCAAGGAAAAAAAAAAAAAAAAAAAAATCTGTTAAGGATCTGGGAATCAAATCCTGAGCAGTTGAGCAATCTGGGCAAGTATCTTCCTCACAAAAGCATCCTTCCAACTGGCACACAAGGAGGAATTATGAATGATGTATGTGTTTTTTGAGTAGGGTGATACTTTATGCAGATCTCATAACCAGGCCTTTGGCTACCCAACCATTCAATGGTCTTAGAAAATGTCTTACTAATGAGAGTGTTGTTAAGACTTCTATTTGCATCTTTATTGCTTTGTTAAAAACCCAGCTTCTAGATGCAGAAACTTCACTTCCATTTAAATGAAAAAGAAATTTCCAACTCTGAGTTGTATAAAAGATAAAGCACCTCTCCAGACTGCACAGAAACCAAAAATAAATTAAAAAGAACTTCAATATATTTTTGAATCACACTCAATGATATCTAGTTTTTTAAACCACCCCGGTGATTCTGGAGGTCAGATTTGGAGCTTTCAGTGTTGTTGATGTTGTGCACCAGATGGGAATGAGCCTGGAGGTACCGAGGTGCTCTGAGCAGCTATGGTCACACCTGGAAGATGCCAAGAAGTGGCTGCATAAGATAAGGGGAACAGCAGTGCTGATTTTACCTCTTTGGGTGATATATTGGCATAGGATTCAGTGTCAAACCAGAGAAAGAAAGAAGCATGGTCTGCTATCATAAGAAATGCAAATATGTTAGAATTAGGTGGTTTCAAAGAAGCAGCTAACACAAGTGACTGCTTATGCTGATGAGGCAGGTTCAACCACCAGCAGATATCAGACTAAATCTGTGCTGAGGTGCAGTGAAGATGTGACAGATGATTTACGGTCTTTTCACAAGGAGTTGTCTGTTCCAGCATAATATTCTTATAACACCTATGAGGGATGACACAGAGCAGGAAGCTTTCTCTTTGCTTGGTTTGAACAACTATCAGAGAATGATAGAGTTCTCAATTGCTGGAGAAGTAAACAGAAGGGTCAGCAGAACTGCCATCTTGAACTTCCAGAGAGCAGACTTTAGACTGTTTCAGAGACTTGTTGACAGAGTCACTTGGAAGGCAGTCCTGAAAGGCCAAGGAGTCCATGAAGAGTGGACATTCTTCAAGAAGAAATTCTTAAAGGTAGAGGAACAGTCTGCCCTCATTTGATGAAAGGTGAGTCAGAGGGGAAGGCGTCCAGCCTGGCTGAATAGAGATACTTGGTTGCAGCTCAGGGAGAAAGAAGAGTTTATAGCCTTTGGAAGAAAGGGCAAACTACTCAGGAGGACTACAAAGTTGTGAGTCTCTGGATGGAGACAATTAGAAGGGCCAAAACCTACCTAGAAAATAATCTGGCTTCAGATATTAAAAATAAAAAGAAATGCTTCTACAAATATATTAGCAACAGAGAGAGAACTAAAGAGCCCAGGGAGGTCGTTGAGGCCCCTTCCCTGGAGACATTCAAGGTGAGGCTTGACAGGGCCCTGGGTGAGCTGGTCTAGTGGGGATGTCCCTGGTGACTGAAGAGAAGGCTTCTCAGAAGAGAAGGCTTCGAGGGGACCTGATAGTAGCCTTCCAGTATCTGAAGGGGGCCTACAGGAAGGCTGGGGAAGGATTATTTACAAGGTCTTGCAATGACAGGACAAGGGGCAATGGGCTTAAACTGGCAGAGGGGAGATTTTGACTAGATGTTAGGAGGAAGTTCTTTACAGTAAGGGTGGTGAGGCACTGGAACAGGTTGCCCAGGGAGGTTGTGGATGCTCCCTCCCTGGATGTGTTCAAGGCCAGATTGGATGAGGCCTTGAGTAACCTGTACTAGTGGGAGGTGTCCCTGCCTATGGCAGGGGGTTGGAACTAGATGATCCTTGAGGTCCCTTCCAACCTTACCATTCTATGATTCTATGATTCTATGACTGCATGGGGGCTGGACTGGATGACCTGTAAGAGTCCTTCCAGCTCAGACCATTCTGTGATTCTATGGTTCTTTACAGGATGCAGGTAGGATGTAGAGGTTGAGGATAAGGAAAAGACTGAGGTATTCAATATGTTCTTTCCTCAGATTTAGTAGTAGGACCAGTTGTTCACTGTGCACTCAGCTCTTGGAAATGGAAGATGGGGATGTGGAACAGAATGAAGACCTCATAATCCAAGAGGAGATGGTTAGTGACCATACACACATGGACAAGTCTGTGGGGTCGTGTGGTGTACACCCAAGAGTATGGAGAGAGCTGGCAGAAGTGCCCACCAAACCACTTTCCATGCAGTCCTGGCTAGCTGCGGAGGTCCCATTTGACTGGAGATTGGCAAATACGATGCCCCTCTACAAGAAGGGTAGGGAGAAGGACCCAGGGAAATACAGACTTGTCCATCTGGAGATGGTCCCTAGAGGTTTTAAAAGATGCAGAGGTGTAGTGCTAAGGGACATGGTTTAGCACCAGATTTAGTAGAGTTAGATGATGGTTGGGCTCAATGATCTTAAAGGTCGTTTCCAACCAAAATAATTCTATGATTCTATGGTCAAGGATGACACACTGCTTGGCCTTGGAAGCGATTGAGAGAGAGAGGCAGCTGGTCTCTGTGCAGTGAGATACAGCTGGTGGGCTGGGGAAACCTGAGAGAAAAACAGTCTTTGTAGCAGCAGTCTGAATTGCAAACACTATTTACTTTTATTCTGGCTCATTCTGATTCTGCGCTATGCTCAAGTGTTCTTTCTTCGATTATGCTCACAAAACCTGACTTGAGTTTTGATGTGTTTGGAGAGCTCAGAGTGGGGAAAAGGGCTAGGAGGGTCCCTTGGAGATTCATCTGTCTCAAGGCTGGGCTACCACAAAAGGCAATGGCATCAGTGGAGACTTGTCTACTCTAGGTGGCCAGGAGCCCCCCAGAGCAGTAAGACTGCAAGACTTCTGCCACTGGTGTGGATGTTCTCAGAGCTTGCTCAGACATGCTCGCTTGGACACAGTGTCAATCCCTTGGGGAGGCAGGATGGATGTTTATGCTCTTACAGAGAGACCTGCAGAGCTCTCAAGCTTTCCTTACTGCAGTGTGCCTGCAGAGACCTCATCTCCATCCTTCCCCGCTGCTCCTTGTCCTGGGCAGACCTGCAGGTTGCTTTACTGACTGATGTTTGCTCTCTGCCTTCTCCCAGAATCACTCCCTCTGCCTGACTGTTGCCTGCTGCCCTTGGTGCTGTAAACCTCCATTTAATCAGTATTTTCACACTGTTATAACCAGAGACATGTGGGATCCTGGACCGATCCTGAGCTAAGGAGGGGCTGTTCTTGACCTTCACAGCACCGCGGTACAGAAAGCTGCTGAAAACAGGCAACTCCTGGCTAGAGAGCAATGGAAACAGGCGTGAGCTTCCTGAGGGGTTTCAGATTGCAATCCCACGGCTGGCTGCCACACTGGAAAACAGGAGCCGTGGTGGCTTCAGGGCTCTGTTAGCACCCGGGGATGCATGTGTGGCACAAGCTCCTGAAGGAGACAGTGAAGGCAGCTGCAAGGAGCAGTCTGAGACACATTTATCTCTGTCCTGGAGGGAAGAGGCTGGATTGAAAAAGCACAACAGGTGGGATGAAAATCAACGAGGACAGCAAGGTCCATGGGCCAAATCTGTCACAGCTGCCAATGTCATCAACAGCAGGCCTGGCCATGGGGTGGGAGCCACCCTTTCCAAACACAGCAGAGGACGCTGGATTCTCTCCCAGAAGCAGTGCTGCAAACCCACCCAGAATGATCCTGACGTAGGCAGAGAGAAATATTATTCTCCTGTTTTGAAAACAAAAAGTCTGATAAGATGTCCAGAAAATGTTGATAGCTCAGCCCTGTTCCTTCTTCTGGGGCGTGCAAGGTGTCACCCTGATTTGGGGGCAGGGACATAAGCGTTGCATTAGATATGGCAGTGGAGTTGCCTGGGGAATGAAGGGATACTCTCCATCAGGCTGCTTCTAGGAGAGTGAAGATAAAGTGGGATTCATGGAGCCTCTTAGATTCTGCATCTACAGAAACACAGCAGTGGGTCAGCCTTAAAGGAGGAACCATCAGTGTTAAGCTGGCTGGCTTGCTGCTTTGGCAGAGGTCTGTGTTCAGCTCCTCTTGTTAACACCCTTTTAAAATATTGCTCGTGTCCTTTATCCCATGTCCACATAGACAGCCCCAAGCGGCTGTTGTGAGGGAGGAAGGTAACTTCCCAAGTCAAGCTGGAAACAGGGGCTGTGTCTGCTCACACAACTCCCAAGTTCCTCCCTGTGTGTTAAGCCACTCAAAGCTGCATACAGCCAGGCCCTGAGCTGCAGGAAGTGTTCCCAGGTGCTCCTTCTCTGCACTTGCTCTCATGCTCTTCTGCCCCTCACCTTTCTTGCCCCTGGAAAGTGTGTGCCCTTCCAAACTCCACACACTGCGAGTATTGACTCTTGTTCAAACCTAACACTGCACATCATTAACATGGGAGAGTAGTTTAGTAAGGAGAAAATTTTATTAATGTTCTTTTCATGTTGTAGTTATATGGTGCTCCATAGGCTGAGTGATGAAAGAGAACAGCTGTGTCAATAGTCCATAATAGGAGGGGGGGAAATTAGTTGTTTGCAACCATATTGGGTCTTAGGAAAGGTTTAAAGGCTTCATCTGAAACTCCAGCACCAAAGTGGTGTGGAGGTGTGAGTGGGGGATGTTGGTTGCAGGTGTGTTCAGACACTGTAAGGCACATGTAAAACTGAGCACCCAGAAAGTCCTAAAAGGTGAGCTGAAAGTGCCAGGGAAGATCAGAGATCTGATGCCAACCAAAGTTTCCTGTTCGGGACTTGTTATGGAATGCAAAATGCGCTTACCTGTGTTGCCAATAAAGTACTGCTTATGGGGGAAGAGGAGCAGATCAAGGCAGAAATCATTGAAGCAGGAACAACAAATGTATAGGGAAATTTTGTGTGAGAGGATTATACTTGTGCTGGCTACAAAGGTCTGGGGCATATAGAATCATAGAATGGTAAGGTTGGAAGGGACCTCAAGGATCATCTAGTTCCAACCCCCTGCCATAGGCAGGGACACCTCCCACTAGTACAGGTTACTCAAGGCCTCATCCAATCTGGCCTTGAACACCTCCAGGGAGGGAGCAGCCACAACCTCCCTGGGCAACCTGTTCCAGTGCCTCACCACCCTCACTGGAAAGATTTTCCTCCTAACATCTAGTCTAAATCTCCCCTCTGCCAGTTTAAACCCATTGCCCCTTGTCCTGTCGTTGCAAGACCTTGTCAATAGTTCCTCCCCAGTCTTCCTGTAGGCCCCCTTCAGATACTGGAAGGCTACTATCAGGTCTCCTCGAAGCCTTCTCTTCTCCAGGCTGAAGAGCCCCAACTCTCTCAACCTGTCCTCATAGGAGAGCTGCTCCAGCCCTCTGATCATCTTTGTGGCCCTCCTCTGGACCTGCTCCAACACTTCCAGGTCCTTCCTGTGCTGAGGGCTCCAGAACTGCACACAGTACTCCAAGTGGGGTCTGACAAGAGCAGAGTAAAGTGGCAGAATATGTAGCAGACCAGAAGTTGCTCGGTCCTGCAGAGACTGCAACCTGCAAGAAAGCCCTGTATGTGCATTCCCTTCAACTGATTCATGTAAACTCAAGAGGATTTAAAAAAGAAGCAATTTTATTTTTTCTTTCAGCTTTCCCAGCTCCTTATTTACCCATTTTCCCCCTGAACACTTACCCTTGCAGTAGATCTTGCTTCTTTATTTACTCCTCCTACAACCCCAGGGTAATAAGAATTGCTTACATTTTTGTTCAAGTTGTTTATCCACTGTTTTATTTAGCAGAAAAAGACTTTTGCAGATAAAATACTGAAGCTGCACATTTTAGGTGAGTTGGTAGGTGATGTAGAAAGTGTTATGCTGAAGTTTAAAGATGTCAAATTAAAAATGGCATGTCTTTGTCATCCAAATGAATATTTTTCTATGTAATATCAAGGTGATTATGACAGAGAGGATATAGAGAAAATATATCTGTGTGTGTTTTCTCTTTTTTTTTTTTTTTTAAATCTCGGAAGACCCCAGTGTTTTGGGGTTTTAGTTTTCTTTTTTTTGTATCTTCTGTGGTGAGCTTCCTCTTTGTTTCTCTTCACTTTACAGAGCCTCTTTGTTGCACTTCATTTTAAACATGTGCTTAAAGATGAGATGGATCTTCTCTAGAAACCTTTGCTTTTCTCTATTGACTAAAAAGGGTGTGTGAAAATCTTTGAAGTTAATACAGAGGTGCTGCTTGCCCTCCTGGACATCTGTTCTCTCTGGGCTTTAGTTTAGCTGCTTTCCAAGGGCTTGCTCCATGTCTCAACCATCAGTTGTACCAAAGGCACTGATGGGAGGTTGACTCTGCTTTGCTATGTGTGTGTTTTGGGGCCATCTCTCTCAGGAAATCACTATGTTTGAATGTGCTTGCAGATAATAAGGCCTGAGACCTACAGAAGCCTATTTCTGTCTCTCCCTAGGTAGTTGCTGAAGGCAAAGCTCACTCCAGTTCGTTACTTTCAGCTTTCCAGCCTGTTGATGCTGGAGTGGTGGATCTGGCAACAGCTTCTTTGCAGCTGCTGGTGCTGTGAGCTGGTCCCCAGCTCCATAGCCACCTGTGAATGCTAGTGCTCATATGGTGGCCAGGAGCCAGTGTACTGCCAAGGTATGTCACCGTGGGTCAGGGAGTGAGCAAAGTGGGAAGAGATAAAGGCCTCCCTGACCACAGTTACATCTGAAAAATATGAGTGTGATTTATATTTCTGTCTTGCCAGTGGCATGATTTCATGCAGCATCTTGGCAGTCCTGAGTTATTTATTCTGGTAGTTAAGCTGCTTATTGCTCCTGCAGGCAAGTCTGCACCACTTCTCCATGGGCTGGGAGAAAAGCAGGAGCCCTTCAGAGCAGAGCAGCAGAAATGAAGATGGCACTTGATTAGTGACCTCCTTTACACTGTATCCTCTGCATTTGATGTAGGCAATCAGGAGAAGGTGTTGCCAAGGCTACGAGATCTTGTCAGTCTGTCTTCCAGGTCCTCTGTGGACCTCTTCCCTCCATAACTGTACCCAGACTTTCTGTTTAAATACCATCTGCTTCAGCTGCAATTTGCACAAGTGTCTCAAAGGGCTTTGCTCTTGATTCTCTGGTAATCTGCCCTTTGTATGCTAACCCCCTACAGATGGTCTTGTTACAGGCAGAATACATTTATCTTTGAAGAATTTTGAAACAAAGATGTGAAGCAACAAGAGACAAGCACATCAAATCTGGGATCAATGATGCCTGAGCCAGATTCTGCTGTGGATGATTCCTGAAGACAATTTGTCACCAAAGCAGTAAAGCAAGAATTCAGTATAACCACCGAAAGGGTTAATGGAGGATGCAGTCTGTAACAAAGTATCTGTCTGCAGCACATTCCTGCTCACATGCTGCAAGAAGAGTATCTACTGATGTCAGCAGAGGTGCCAGGCTAGGAGTAACAGCTCTGACACGGTGATGCACTGCACTGATGTGAATCAAACCAGGTGTAAAACTGGATGAGTTTCAAAAGTTAGATGCTAATCCCTTTCAGCTTTCAGGCTCTCTTCCCTCAAGTTCTGCCTCTTTTACATAAAACCAAATTTGAGATAGGCTAGTGGGATATTTGCTGGCAAGGAACCAGTCTGATCCCAACACCATCAGAAGCTAATTTAAAAGTAGGATTAGTCCCTTCCCAGCAGGTTCATGGTAAGATATTTTACACAGTGTCTGACCAGTACCTGTGCACTCCTTGTAGTATTGTAAGGAAAGTATTATCCTAATAAGTTAAATTGATTAATACATCCAGGTTCCTCTGGTTTTTTTGCTGTTTCTGTTGTACTCCTATAGCACATTCAGGAATATTTTTGCTGGCCACATGGCCTTTGGACAAGCCCATCAGCATTCTGCTACAGGTTGTCCTTATAATGCTAATTGTTATTCAAGCTGCTTGCCTGATGCTTCTGATTGTAAGACCCTCCCCCCAACTTTAATTTAGTTTGTAGCCGTTCCTCATTTGTGCTAATATATAATACTAAGAACATTCTAAGACAGGTAATATGATGTTTACTGTATATGTAAAAATGTTAATCTAAAGTAGTGGTTTCTGAGAATAAAGTGTTAAAAATTTTGGTTTGCACATTTTCTGAAACGATTGGAGAAGTGGTTTGAAATTTGAAAGGTGTATTGTGTCATCACTGCCTTTCTCTGTAAAAAATTCCCCTAAATGAAGTGGAACATGTGAACTGGCTACTGGAATGGGCTGCCCAGGGAGGTGGTGGAGTCACCGTCCCTGGAGGTGTTCAAGGTGTGTTTGGACGTGGCACTAGGTGCCATGGTCTAGTCTTGAGGTCTGTGGTGATGGGTTGGACTTGATGATCCTTGAGGTCTCTTCCAACCCTGGTGATACTGTGAACCTTCAATACAATCACAATTTGCACAGGAAAGGGTTGCAGGAATTTCACAGCTGAATTCCTTAGGAGTATTTCCTTTCCTCAATCTCTGTGCACTAAAGGAAAGGTTACCTTGAAACTGTCAAAGCAGTGTTACACTCCCAGTTCCCTGCAGCCACTTCTGCACATCACCAGAGCTCTGAGCCCAGACTATGTTGGCCGGAGCTTCTCTCAAGATTCAGCATGAGCAGATGTTTCCTTCAAACACAGTCAACAAAGAGATTTTCGCTGGGTGTCCTATCTTATATAATTTCCTATCCTTTAAACCAAGGAGTGTTTCTTGTGGCAAGCCGGGGAAGGGTGGTTAGAGAAAAGTTGCAGCTGCTTCTCCTAAGGCTTCTTTTCTAAGAGTGACTTAGTCACCCTTACAGGATCTTCCCTGCTGCTTGGGTTTGCCCACTGATAGTCCCATGGGTTGTAGCAGGAACACACTTCTGGAAAAGAAACCTGTTTCCCCAGTTCTCTGGCTACTGCCTGAACTTCCTCCTGATGTCTCTGTACAATCAGTTGCCCCCCTGATTTATGAAGTGCCTTAATTCCTGTGTATCCTATGTTTTTTCTCTCATCTAAAGAGGTGGGAGAATGGTGAGGAATAGTGATAGACAGGAGACACTGTGCAGAGGAGTAGGCAAGAGCAGGAGGCACCTCTCTTATACTCACCTGCATGAGTGCATGAGATCCATTCAGGAGTTTCTTAAATCCTTGTCATTTTGCATGAGGCTATAGGTTCAGTATGAAACAGAGCATAAAACGGTCTCTGATCGAGGGAGGACTTTAAACCATGAGTGGAATAGAGCAAGCAGAGGGCTTAAGCTTTAACAAACAGCTTAGACAGTTTGCATCTTCAGAAGTGTTAGATATTAGTAGCAAGGCCCTGAACAGGATGAAGAAGAGCAAACCAGGGAGGAGAAGGAGGCACATAGGTCAGAAAGCTGGATGGTCTGCCCGACTGGGAACAGTCTCCTGGCATCCAGGTTCAGGTTTGCCTCCATGAGCGGAGAAGGAAACAATCCAAAAGACATTTGCAATGTTTTCTGGCTCTAGGTCACCTAAGCCAGTCAAACAAATGGGCAAGGTGGTGGGATGCTCTTACAGTCTTCCCAGGTGGGGCTGACAACTCTCTCCCCTTCAGCTCATGACCCAAGGGGACTGAAAGCAAATGAGCCTGGAGCAAAGTTTAGCAAAGTCAAATGGAAGAGATTAGAGGAGGGTGGTTTGCTCTGCACACCCAGAGTAAAGAGATTTCTATGCTGACTGATTCTGCTGGGTGTGCTGAAAGGTCTGCAGTATTTCAAGTCAACCAGCTAGCAGCTATTTTTGGCTCCCATTTTGCAAATACCACTTCAGAAACAAAGAGTTATTCTGGTCCTTCAGGACTGCTCTGATAACTTTGCACAGTACAATGTTAAATAACCAAACCCCAGAGGAATAACAGCCCTGTTTTATAACCCCATATCAGATCTATAGAGGCACACAGGGGCGGGTGTGTGGAGGGTGGAGTTTAAACCTCTTAACAAGTACAAGGGGACATTTACATTACCCATTTCATCTGAGTTCACATATTGCAATGATTTGAGGTATTGTATAGGTATCTAGAGTTGTGTGCTTATAAACAAGAGGGTACTTGTCCCGACAGGAGTAAATATCAGCAGCTGTTGTCCTCCACTACTTTTTAGCAATGTCAAGGCACAATGTGGCTGGTGTGACAAGGAGCATCTGAGGTGCCTGCAGAGCCTCACTCCTACACATGCTGTCACCATGGCTTCCTCCACATCTGTGTTGTGGAAACACCTCCTTTACCCATGAGAAGCCTGGTGGAAGTGAAGTGTATTGGTTTATGAGTCCCTAGTAACGCTGCTGCAGCAATAATGATGGAAATAGGAAGGACATGGAAGTGTTGGAGTGGGTCCAGAGGAGGGTCACGAAGATGATCAGAGGGCTGGAGCAGCTCTCCTATGAGGACAGGCTGAGAGAGTTGGGTCTATTCAGCCTGGAGAAGAGAAGGCTTTGAGGAGATCTTACAGCAGCCTTTCAGTATCTGAAGGGGGCCTACAGGAAGACTGGGGGGGGACTACTGACAAGGTCTTGCAATGACAGGACAAGGGGCAATGGGTTTAAACTGGCAGAGGGAAGGTTTAGACTGTATGTTAGGAGGAAGTTCTTTCCAGTGAGGGTGGTGAGGCACTGGAACAGGTTGCCCAGGGAGGTTGTGGTTGTTCCCTCCCTGGATGTGTTCAAGGCCAGGTTGGAGGAGGCCTTGAGTGACCTGTACTAGTGGGAGGTGTCCCTGCCTATGGCAGGGGGTTGGAACTAGATGGTCCTTGAGGTCCCTTCCAACCTTACCATTCTATGATTCTATGATGCTGTGAAATAAAGTTTCAGCTTCTGACTTTCTCTGGTTTGTGTTGCACAGGACTCAAATCAGACCAGAGTTTCCTTTTACTAAAAACTGTATGGACTCAAGAGAGACAGTTCTTGCCCAAAGACCTTGAAATTGTCCCTGGAGAAGGCAAATGAAGGTAAGAGAAAGGGAGACTGATAACATGTAGTTGATGACTGGAGAGGTTAAGCACAAAGACCTTGCAGACCATCTGCTCCACACCTATCACAACCTGCTTTTTTTTTAAAGATTTCTATTTAGGTGTCAAAGAAGCCTGTATTTTCAATCAGGATCTTCATGAGAGGTGATCAACATGCAAAAAAAAAATCTACTCCAAAGAGTCCAGATGGTAGCAATGAGAAACTAGCCTCCTCTAGGAACACAGAGGAGTTGTTCTTGTGAGAACTGGACACTTGCACTGTGTTTCTCTGATCACCTGTCACCAGGAGGCTGGTGTTGGTGTCAATCACTAAGCCAAGAATCCTGAGCATCAAGGCTGGGTCAACAGTTCATCTTTTTGTTAAGCCTGCCTTTCCAGTCCTCAGAAGGCTCAAGGGAGATCTTCTTTCTGTCTTGTAATTACCAGTAGATGATTATGGAGATGAGACTAACTTTTCCCCAGCTGTGCACAGTGGAAAGGAAGAAGGTCACAGTCATGTATTGTAGCAAAGGATAAGACTTCAAGAGGAAAAACTTCTCCAAGAGTGTGGACAAGCAGGAGAGCAGGAGCCCAGAGAGGGTGTGACAATTCCACACCTGAAGATGTTCAGGGTTCAGTGGGTCATAGCCAGGACCAGCCTGCTATATCAGTAAAGGCAGCCATGATTTGAAAAGGGTTGGACCAAATAAAGTCTATAGATCCCTCCCAGTCTGAATTATTCTGTAACTTTTGTGAGTTGAAAAAGGTCACTGGCATGCTCCCCATCCTGTCTGAGCAGCTCAGTATTTTCCCCAGGAGGCAGCATAAAGATGGAGTCAGCAATTTCCAACCCCAGGGCTTAGCCGTCTGATGCACACAGTGGGATGTAAGGGAGCCTCAGGAGTTTTCACATCTTCCTGGGGGATTTGACCACATTTCCTGCCTCAGAGGTTATTGCACCAGGGAGTTGCGAGGCTGCAACTTATTTTCAACGCATTAAAAAGCAAAAAACCTCCTGCACTTTGCATACAACATCAGACCACTGCTCATTGGAGATGGAAAGAGAAAGGTCCTGTAGACTACTGCTCAGGGTAGCCAGTTGGAAGGTAAATGTCAATAAAAGAGTATTTTGGAGTGAGGATTCAGTAGAACAAGGGTTGAAATCCTGGGGTCTCATTTTGCCTTGTCCCCACATCTCCCCAGACACTACTCCCAGAGCTGGGTTCTTATCAGCCAACCTGGAAGAGAGATGGCCCTGAAATGCCTTTTTCTGCCAGCCAGGGCTGCCCCTCTGCATGCTGGGAGGAGGGAAATGCTTGGGTGGCCCTGAGAAGGCTTCTGCCTGAAAACTTGAACCACCTCTTTCCTCAGGATTTCCTGCAGTATAACTTGGTCTCCTCCATGCATATCAGACTGGCTGTAATGAGCCCTCTTTTCCAAACACTACATCTTCCAATGTGCTTTCTGTGGCTCCTTTGGTGACTCTGCTGTTTTGCAGGATGCACGGGAATCTTGTCCTGAGCTGACAACCTTGTATGGTTTAGCACAGAGGGACCCAAAAATTGCCCTACCATCATAGAGTAGACTTGAAATGGTGTGGGAGTGTAGGGTCACGTAATACTAGCACAGAACAATTACTGACTATGGAACAGCTGCAACATAAACCATGGGCAAGGACAGCGTAGGACTGCACATTCCTCTAAGATAAAGAGCTAAGAAATTTAGTTGCTAAATTACTTAGAGAAAAAATTGTGTAAGGTCAGGATGAACTAACAAGATAGGAAGCTAACATATGATAACACTGTTACTAACACTGAGTAGTGAATAACCAATTAGCAATTAACACATTGCTTGAGTAACCAATCATCAAAAGATTCCTTGTGTAGAATGGCCTCTGTGGGCTATATAATGTCGCCAAATTGTCTGAATAAATGGAATCTTGTTTGCATCAAACTGTCTCCCCGTCCCTCATTGCGGCATGGGAGCATGGACTTCCAAGGCAGCATCACTGGTGTAGGGTTTATTGCTCACTAGATCATGTTCTCTCATTTTGTCTCAGAAATACAGCACCTGGAATCATGAGACTATCAGAGAATTTCCATTTGGGGATTTCCTAAAGGATGTTCTCAGATCTTTGTGCTGCAGAGTAATGATGGAAAACACAGTACTTCTATTCTTCCCCTGGTGCAAAAAGCAGTTAGAGAGCCCAGATCCACTCATTTTAAATCTTGTTTTAAGGCAGTTGTAGAATTTTGTTGACAATTCTACAGGTCAAATAAATGTCTTTGTGCCTAGGACCACCCAGTCTTTGCAAACATCTGCACAGATACAGATTCACAGACTGATACATGTGTCTTCAATTTGTAATGTATTTTGGAGCAGGTACTTGCTATCTTGAACCTTCACTTTTCCTAAGCACTGGCCTCTTTTGGGAGTATTCATGTGGGTTTTGCCTGCATGATGTAGAGGCTGCTGTCGCTCAGTCAGAAGGAATATAATATATACAGTCGCATATTTGGGCTGCTCATCTCCTGGAGTGTTGATCAGACTTCCTAAATGATACCTTAGTGTTTTGTTCTGCTTTTAAAATGAATATCCCAGAAAGGTCTGCGTTTTCTGGCTCAGAAAGACTTTCAGAAAGCACAGTGAATCAAACCCAGGATGACTTTTGAAGAACTTGTATGGGAAATTTATGGCTTCCAAGCTGAAAAAAACCTGATGCAGGCCATAGATTTACTTAGAGTTTTGCCTTTAAAACTCAGCTTGCAACTTCTCATGGGAAACAGAGGGTGAATAGGTATAATTCAGCCTGCATTAAATGGAATGGCTTACTTCAGAAAGAGAAATCTAGTCTAAAGGACATGCTCTTTGTTGAAATCTTTTTGTTGAGATCATTTCACTCATCCGTGCAGAAAAGACCTGGCATAGGTTTGGTGGCACTTGAAGATGTATGAGCTGGGGTGAGCAGGGGTAAAGTCAGTTGCAAATAGAATGCAGGCTAAAAAGTCCTGCTTGGAGGATTCCTAGTATTTTCCATGTGTGCTAAGAAAGACAGAGAGGTTTTCTCAGCACTGACCAGGGGAAGGGCAAGATAAGTTGGCCCGAGGCAGCATAAGAGGCTGCTTACCCTATGACTCACACTCAACCTTGGCTCCCCCAGAGCCAGTGATAGTCATCCAGTGTAGGTGATGTGAAAGCAAATCCTAAACTACTGTGCTGGGACAGAGAGCTCTCCTATGAGGACAGGCTGAGAGAGTTGGGGCTCTTCAGCCTGGAGAAGAGAAGGCTTCGAGGGGATCTGATAGTAGCCTTCCAGTATCTGAAGGGGGCCTACAGGAGGGCTGGGGAAGGATTATTTACAAGGTCCTGCAATGACAGGACAAGGGGCAATGGGTTTAAACTGGCAGAGGGGAGATTTAGACTAGATGTTAGGAGGAAGTTCTTTACAGTAAGGGTGGTGAGGCACTGGAACAGGTTGCCCAGGGAGGTTGTGGATGCTCCCTCCCTGGAGGTGTTCAAGGTCAGATTGGATGAGGCCTTGAGTAACCTGTACTAGTGGGAGGTGTCCCTGCCTATGGCAGGGAGTTGGAACTAGATGATCCTTGAGGTCCCTTCCAACCTTACCATTCTATGATTAAGTAGTTAAACTGCAATGGAGAAACAATCCCCTGTTTATTCCTGATTAATTTACATTGAAACATGGCTGCTGACAGGTTATTTTGGAAAAAAAGGCAAGATCTCATTGTATCCCTCATTCTGCTGCCTACTCTGCATGGGTGGAGTTTCACTGAAATTGCCTGGAGCCCTTCCATGTATGGCAAATGGCAGGATTAGCAGTGATGTTTTGCAAATATCCCTCTTACTCAAATAACCTATTAACTAAAATGCTCCACTGAGCTGCAATCACTAGCAGAGTTGTTTCAGTTTATAGTTTCTGTGGTGAGCAGTGGAAGCTGTCTTGGTTGGGTTTTCCCTTCATTTCAAAACATTTAGTTGAAGAAAGTGGAGATTGTTAGATGTTCTGGAAGCATATTCCTCTGCGAAATAGTTCCCTTTTGAATGCTTGATAAGAAAAAAACGTTTCTACGATGCTACAGGCTGCGGGAGATAAATGCTGGATGATTATTTAGTGAGATATGGAGTTACCACAAAACTAGATGCAAGTTTAGAAAACAGACATTGCACAAGTTTGCAGCTCTGGTGACTTGCCACAGAGCAGAGAGATGGAGAGCTCATGGCATCATGCAAGATGCTGGACAGTGCTGAGGGTGAATGCCACATAAATCAAATTCCAGCATGAAAACATAAGGCACAGAAATGAGAGGCAAGTCTCATTGGTAGCTCTGGCCAAGATTTGCTTCTCAGCCCTCTGTGCTGTAATCTGGAGCTAGGGCTCAAGCTAATTCCAGAAGAGACTCAGGGGTGTCACAAGCATCTGGCAACAACTCTGGTGACAGGCAGCTGCCCCTTTGGCAGGTGGGGATGGAAAGAATGCAGAGCAGAAAAGTGTTGGGTACCTCTGGGATGTGAAAGGGCAGCAATTCAGTTTGTAGATGTTGGTTTGGTAACACTTGGAGAGGGTTGAGCACTGGCACCTGTTTGAGGATGACAGCAAGGTTACTGCCAGTAGCTGACCATTGCTACAGCCACAGATCTGGCTCCTCATCTCTCTCTTGGCTCTTTATGTCCAACAGAGGCAGCTGTGTCCTAGAGAGGAGAGATGGGTGTGTGTAGCAAACGTCAGACGACTGCTGATAGGAATGTAGAATATTTGAGGTATTTCACTTTTTGTGTATAAAGCTCAGGTCAGCACCAGAAATGCAACACGAAAGTAAATGTCAAAAAGGGGAAGAGTCAAGGACTGAAGAGTAACAACTTCTGGTAAATATATACACATTTCCACCCCTCATCAGTATATTTTGTGCAAACTGTTAGTGTCTCAAAGAGCTGAAAGTAAAAACATTGTTGTTATACTCTGCTCTTATATCATGTACAATGATCCTTGCCGTGTTTGCTAAGCAACAATGTTCAGTGTCACATTGTGTGGGCATTAGAAGTATTACTTGGTAGGGATTTTAAAAAAAAATAATATTTTTAATGCTAGGGATATAAATTGCTACTTTTAAGTTTGGGGTGAAAGAGGAAAATATTAGAAGAGTATCACTGCTTTTAACCAGCATATTATCTCCATGCCATGCTCTTAGTGGGAAACGCTTGACAAGTGCCCAGCAATGTTCCTCCTGCCCCAGGAAGAGACAAACAAAATCTGTCGTGTGAGGACACTGTCTTCTAGGTCAGACCCCACCAAAGAGAAAGTCTGTGAACCCCTCAGGTGCATGCAACTGTGGATGTCACATGTAAAAATGCAGAACACTGATGAAAAGGAGATACTCTCGAGAGACTGAAGGTGGAGAGGTTGAGAATTTGGGGACTAAATATACAAATCTCCTTGTGTGACTAGATCTCAGTTCTGGGATCTAGGAACTCCTACAGTCCAGCAAAGAGGCACTCTCCCCACTGGTTAATCCATCTTCTTCTGAATTATTTATGGATGTTTTGAGGTTGCTCACGAAGTTCAGTGGCATTAGGCTGGAGAAGAAAGTGTGGAGAGGCATTGCATGTGCTGTCAGCCCCCCAGCAGTGTGTCCATCTGCTCTTGTGCGCTAACGAAGACCTGCTGTGTGATGCCTTTCAGGAAGCTCCAATCTTCAGGGTCTTTTGCATTAATTTTTAATATGCTCTTTGTATGCTTGTCATGCAGGAATTCCAAGACAGAAAATGATCTGCTTAGCAAAGATGGGGCATATTAGCTGACTTCTATCCCAGACTGTAGACCACAATTACTGGACTCTGGTGCAGAAGAAGCCAGGTTGGGCTAACATGCCCTATTGCAAATTTTTCCAAAAATGAGAGGGAAGAACATCAGTACTGTAAGGGATCCCATTCTGTGGGGTTTTGAGTTGTTGCTGTTTGAGCTGCCTGTGTTTGAACTGCCTCATCTCTCCAAAAAGACACATGAGGAAAGTTCTCAGTGGAGACCCAGCAAAACTGTCAAGAAATGCATACCAGACAAACACAATCGCTTGAAAGTAAGCTCCAGTAACAATCCAAATGCCCAGATTCCATCTATTTCCCATCTAGGAGAAAGTCTACAAAGTGAAAGGAATTACTTCTGTACCTATCTGGTCTCAGAGGACCATTGGATTGGATGTTCATCAGCACAACTACACCAGACCTAGCCCAACAGCACGGAGACAGCTTTTGTGATAGAGGTGGAGTATCTGCATTAGCTGTTTTCACACTAGACATTAAAGACTCCTGCTTTTTCATCTATGTTGAACATCCACAGCATTCTGATTTGAGTTGATAGCAGTCTGTTACTCAGAGGTATCTTCTAGGTGAAAAAATAAAGAAATGCACAGAGAAGATCTAGTTTAACGACGGGGTAATTCAGTGCAGAGAGTGTTACACGTTCCTGGCAGTCTGTGGAAAGACTGGTGTATGCAAATTTGCTGTATTAGTGCTGGCACAGTCCTGATAAAATTCAGTTGGTGAACTCTAGTCATGGTCTTCAGGTTTATTAAAGTGCACCAAAGAGGAAGGTGACATTGTAAAACAGAATAAATAGTGGTGCCTTGTAAAGTCTGAAATACCAATGTGAACATGCAGTAGGTGTGCAGCATGTCGCAGTGACATGAACAGAGGAATGGAGTGCACCCTCAGCAAGTTTGCAGATGGCACCAAGCTGTGTGGCACAGTCAACTTGCTAGAGGGCAGGGATGGCATCCAGAGGGACCTGGACAGGTTGGAGAGGTGGGCCCAGGCCAATCTCATGAAATTCAACAAGGTCAAGTGTAAGGTCCTGCACCTGGGCAGGCACAATCCCAAGCACAAATACAGGCTGGGTGGTGAATGGCTGGAGAGCAGCCCTGAGGAAAAGGACCTGGGGGTCTGGGTTGATGAAAAGCTCAACATGAGCCTGCAGTGTGCACATGCAGCCCAGACAGCCAACCGAGTCCTAGGCTGCATCAAGAGAAGCGTGGCCAGCAGGGCAAGGGAGGTGATTCTGCCCCTTTACTCTGCTCTCATCAGACCCCACCTGGAGTACTGTGTGCAGTTCTGGAGCCCTCAGCACAGGAA
>VWZE01004073.1:48419-70639 GCA_013396675.1 Eubucco bourcierii
GAGGCCTTGAGTGTCCTGTTCTAGTGGGAGGTGTCCCTGCCTGTGGCAGGGGGTTGGAGCTCGCTGATTTTTGAGGTCCCTTCCAACCTTACCATTCTATGATTCTATGAGACCTTACAGTTTCCTCTGAAATCTTTCTCTGGAGAGAAGGTGATGATCACTCTAGGAATGTTTAACATTTGATGTTTGACATCCTATGCTCTGTGTCAGTATGCCTACTTCTGTTTTTCTATGTCTATCTTGTACAAATTAAGTACTCTGCAGTGGTACAGTACTTAGAAGCCTACCTACTGCAATGCATCACCTATAGCATATGTTGCTACAGGAGCTCTGTTCTTTATGTACGCTCCAGGCATGATCACATTATAGTTATAGCTGTGTTCTGCTCTGGTGTAAAGCATGTGCCTTATCCTGCCATCTGCAGTCATGCTTCTGCTAAGAGCTTGCATTCTATTGTGTTCAAGGCACAAAAACTTGTTCTGTGTGAAATTTTCCTCTTTAAGTAAGAATAGTTCCACCAGCAGGAAGATTTTGCTAATGTAGCAGTATCTGGTTCTCATTTTGAGAATCGGTAACTTATCCAGTTTTCTAAGTCTGAGGCACAAGAGGTCAAATTACTTCAGTTCAGGCACTGAGCTGGTGGATCAGGTTGATTTACATCTCAAGATGCTCTCAGTTCTCTCCTTTGCCTAGCAGATGTTAAAAACCAGTTACAAAAGGTAGTTTCCAGCATTAACATGGTATTGCCTCTCTCTTCTCCTGTAACCTATGATCAACCATATATTAAGACTCTGTGAGATCACATTATGGTGTTTCATCAAGCCCACATATGTTTTTTTAATTAGATATGTGTGCTGGATTTAGCCAAGTACCCTCTGGAGTTCTATACCCTAGGTATCTAGGTCACTTGCACAACAGTTTTTGTTGTAAATCTGGAACAAGCAGCACAGCTCTTGGCAGAGTTCTGCATGGCAAAAACACTTTATGTCTTTATATAAATGCAGTTGAGCATTTAAGAACAAATTGGTTAATCTGTCTATGCTTTTCCTGGAAACTCAAGAGCAACCAGGAACAGACTCAGAGGTGGTGCTTTTATTTTACTTCAGGGCAAATATGTTGAGTAACTCTTGGACCATTTTACTTGCCTCCTTTAGTCTCAGCTCACTCTCAGTTTGGTCCATGGCACCTGTCATGGAGAATGCAGCAAAAAACTGCCAGTTTTGTCCTTGCCAGAACCAACTCACCCACACAGTTGGGCTCTGCTGGTAGGCCCCTCCTTGGGTAAGCTGCAGAGGGGAGTAGGGCAGGTGCCAAAAGCTGTCCCAAAGCAGGGCAGGCACAGTTCCATCCTTGGGTACAGGCACCTCTGCACAGGTATAGGCACTGCAGGCATCTCCTGCTGGTTTTCTCCCACTGTAGGCAACCCTCCTGCTCGCAGGCTGCAACCTGCTGCCATGGGTGCTGTGCAGGTATTTCCAATATAAAGCAACTAAAAGGCAGTTACTGCTTTAAAGAGTTTAAAAATCTAATCACTTGGGAGACAGATTTGGCTCAATTACATTAGTGGTTATCACAACCTGAGCCAGATGCTGAGTTTTGACAAAATCATCTATTTGCAAAAACAAGGTAGTTACGTGTTTGGGTTATTTATGAGTTGAATCAGTTCTTTATGATTTGCTGAAATGAAATGCAAGCACCTAAACAACGTAGTTTGCTGCATTGTTCTAACAGTGAAGCACCTCCAGCAGCACTGCTTCCCAAACACACTGTGCCTCTGCATGGTGAGAAGGGCACACACATCACTGTTAGAAATCAGAACGACTCTGAAGAGTGCAGTAAGATCTGTGCTGACTCAGAGATGCAGCCTTGCTTGGGACAGTATAATACTTGCTCAGTATTATAACCACTGTCTCTTGCTCTGTTTATTTCAATATATTATGGGTCAATTCTATAAAGCAGTGGTTTAAAATTAGTTCTAGTCTTTTTTCCTCCCTTTAGAACTCACATTCACTCCTCAGCTGTACCCAGAGCAACAGTAGCAAATTTAGAGAATTTCTGTCTGTGCATCTGCAAGCAGGTTTGTAGCCACATGTAAAAACTATGTATTATTTTAATAACTTACTTTTCTCAGAATGCATATGAAAATCACACAGATGATTTCTAGCAGGACAATGGTTTATGCTGAGCCAGCAAATAATTCTGTAGTCTTATTTTGAATTACTCTTGGAACAAATCTTAGCTCTGCATGTACAAACCAGGTTAAAAAAAAAAATTAAAATAAAAAGGGTGGGGGAAAAGACATAAGGCCCTTTGTCCTCTCTGGAATTTGTTTAAAACCTCAGAGATTAATAAGGTACTTTATTTAACCCAGACTGGCTATAAATAGGAAGCAGCACCTTAGCCTCCATGTGAACTAGGGAATTCAAATGTGTCTCCTCAGTTGTGATCACGCTTGGGAAGGCACAGCCTCAATCTGATGTGTACTCCTGTGCTAAAGGCAACCAAAGGACTCTAGGTTTGATGGTCAGCAGGAGTCAAATGGCAGCTTTGCCTTTCCTCATGTCTTCCTGGTGTTTAGGAGGTCCCAAACCCCATCTAGTAATTTTTATCTTGCGTCTATAGGGGTAAAATCAGTGTTAGCATGATAGGAGTGAGTGTCCATCCCTGTGGTATCTTGAGGACTTCATGGTGGAAAAGGAACCAGGAACTGCTCTTCCCTCTCTTCAAAGGCCCTTCACAGGAGTGGGATTAGCCTCTGTTCCCCTAAGGGTTGCTGTCTGGGATGAAATATTGGGCAAATTAACCCAAACCAGGATGGACAGGAACACCCGAGATTTAGACAAACTGTGCTGCTTCCAGAAATAGTGCACTCCACAGCTATGTGGAGTCCATTTTTGTGCTCAAACCACTTCATTCAGCCTGAGTCATATGCTTGTGGGGGGAAAAAAAACAACCAATTGCTTCCCCCTGCACACCCAAGCTAGGAGTTAAAGATCTGTATCAGTAAGATAACACCTGAGTTGCTGTTTTCCACCCCATGTTCAGTTTATTTTGGCTTGTCCCTGTGTTTTGATTGCAGTTCTGTACTTGCAAGACCTTACCAGCCTGAAGAGCTAACCCAATAGAAGTTGGTGAGAGAGATGCCCATGTTGTTTCTTCCTGTTCAAATCATCATCAGTGAACGGTTAACAGCAACAGCGAATTATCCTTAAGTTTTCAGCACTGTGGTATCTGGAGCTTTCCCCAGCTCCTGGGACTGACTATGTGTCCCAGCAGCATCCCAGTCCCAGGGGTTTACATGGCTTCATTGCCTGCTGAATAGTAATGCGTGGGGGTACAGTTGTCGAGGGTATGGAGGACATGTGGGTGTGTGACAATATCCAACCTATGTTCCATAAATTAAATGACTAATTCATAAAGAGAATTTGTCACTCTCCAGGAGCCATGCTGAAGCTGAATGCTGGATTGATTGCAAACATCCATTTAATGGCTGGAGTGACTGCAATCACAGGCATTTTAAACAGATTTCCTTTGGTGTGTGGGCATGAATTGTCAGGCAAGATGAAAAGATCTGTGTCCTTCTTAGTACACTAAGGTCTGGGGTCTGAAAGCTGAGCATAAGGAGAACAGCTTCTATTCTGTGTCCCCACCTCCCTAGAGGGCCCTACTCTACTACTCTGCTTCTGCCCATCCATCCTAGCTGGGCTTGGGGAGGGTCTCCAGAAGGGAAGTCTGCTTCAGTTAGAAAGTTAGATGTGATTTGGACTCTTCATGGTAAAAATGTTGGAGAAAATGGAGGAAAGTATCAAAATTTTTAGGGGAAAATTGCAACATTTTAATGTTTCAATTTTGGTTTGGGTCTTTTGGTTTCTTTTTTGTTTGTTGGGGTTTGTTTGTTTTGTTTTTTCTTTCAAAGAGAGAAAACCAGAAACTTTTAAAAAAGCCTAGCTTTCAAAAAATGGACAAATTTAAACTTTGGAGAGTTAATATCACTGAAATGAAAGGCACGATGTATTTTCAAAGACAAAGGAAAGAAGGATGCTCTGCTCTAATTTGTAATGGAAGAAGTGCATATGAGTAACAGTTTTTATAATGTGAATATGAAGGATGTGCTGTTTGTATGGGAGTTGTGGCTCCCTGTAGATGTCAGACATCATCTCTTTCCACAAAAGAATTCGTACAAATATTGGATTTGGGAAAAATAAAAATACAATTTAAAAAAGTGGAAAAAAAAAAAGAAAATAGGTAAACCAAAAATTAGGGTCAATTTGATTCAGTTTAACATCATAAAAGCCAGTTTCTATTTCTTTCTAGTGGTTTAAACAAAAGTTAATTCCACTGAAAATTTTATTTGCTCCTTTAGACAGGAGTGTCAAGCAGAATGCATCTAAAAGAAAACTGCAAAGCAGGTGTCTGATTAAAGATAAATTAAAATGTCTCATGTCAGTGGGAGAACATTAAATGAACTTGAGGATCTAATGGATTTAAGTGTAAATGTTAGGAGCAGGACAATAGTGTTTCCATGCTCATCCTATAGAATTGCAGATAATCTCTCTCTGCCTCCAGACTCAAGGAAAGAGAACAGCCAGAACTTAGCACAGATCTCAGAGAGACATAAAATTTGCATCAGTTGAAATTGCATCCCCTCAGCTATCAGGAAGGACCCTTTGCAACCTCATGTGGCCGGACACCATTCAACACACAGCAAAACCCGAGAGGGAAGGGATGGCTCCTAGGAAGGTGAGGAGGTAGTGTCAGTCCCTCTGCCACCCCACCTCCATGGTAATATATGCCAGGACATGAGATTTTCCATCCCTGCTGCATGGAAACTTCAGTACTGAGTGACATTAAGTATCATGTTTGCAAGCGTGGCAGTGCCAAAGCCGGGCTCATTGCCTCCAGCCTGGGATACAGAAAATCTTGCACCAGGCACAGCCCTGCAGTGGCAGGTCCTCAGTCAAACTGGAAGAAACTGGCTTTGACCCCAAACAATATTTTTTGCCATGGTGACCATCTCAACGATCAGGAGCTGCTTTTGAACTGATAAAGAGGGAGTCTCACTCTCCAGTTATCTGATCCTCTGATTTTTGGTAGTTGGATATTTTGGGGGAAAAAAAATGGTTGTTTGGTGGCAGACTATCATTGCCTCTCATCTTCTCGGCCACATTATCCCACTCTCCTTGCACAAAGTACAGGTTTCTAGTAATATGAGCTCCTGCTGGGCTCCACAATAGCTTTTCCAGAAAATGTTAAAAATGTGCATTGCATTGAAAGGTGAATGAAGATGAGCCAACTAGCTCCCTTCTAGCACAGCATGCAAGGTCCCACCCAGGGTGAAAGGGCCACAACAAACAGGGCAAGCAAGAAAATCCCAAGATAGAAGCAGTGAGCATTGAGCTGTCTGATCTAAGGAGGGTTTGAAGGAAAGAGACAGAGATGGCAACTGCCATTGATGTAAATCTGAAATTATCTCTGAAGGCACATGTGGGATAGTGGGCCACTTCAAGTATTTGCACGCCAAGGGGCAAAGGCAGGCTTATATTGGGGCTCATTCCCCTGTATTAGCTGTATTAGTGGTAGGACAGGAGTTGCACACCACCACAAATAACCTTCTGCACTTTAAAACCAAGACACTGTGGGTACACTACTTTTTCCAGTCGGTCCAGTATAGGCATTTAATAGGCTAAATGGTGTAATACATCTACAGGACATACATTAGTCGAGTATTATGTACAGGTGGCATTTTACAAAATTAGAAAGAACCGAAATAGAGCAAAATCCAACAATGTCTTACTCCATAAAACTTCCTTTCTGCACTACATGAAATATTCTACAAGCTAGACTAGAAAAATATGACTGAATGTCTTTTTTTTTCTCTTTAGTTTCTACAAAGCTTTTAATCCAGAAAAAAATACAAAACAACTATTGAGTTTATTAGAGACAACACTCGCACACAGACGAAGTAAGTGGATGTTCATAGATCTACAAGTCAAATAAATAGGGTATGCTTGTATAAAACAACTTTCTATCTTGCTCTCCTATTTTAGGGCCTCTGGCCCAAGTTCAGAAAAATAAAAATGGGAGGAGGAGTTTGGCTTTGTGTGTTGTTAAACTGAGGCCACACAGCTTTAGGAGAAAGCTTTAGTTTGAAGCATCCATTTGCTTCAAGTAAAATACTTCAAGAGAGCAGCCCAAAAGAAAAGACAAGAGAAGAGTAATTAGGCCGGAAGGAGGAAAACTGATCTTTCTATATGGGTTGTACTAGGACAAAAAAAAAGAGTGCTGTGTGGCATTTTTTTTCAGGGTGTATATAGAATCTTGTTGTTTCTTTGGGAGACTTATTTAGGGAAGTGCCATTGACCTCAGGTGGAAATAGGATAAGGGCCATCCAGAGCAGGAAGGGATGGAATGTCTGAAAGCAGATAGAAAGCACATAAAATTGGGGGAAGTGTTTCAAACAACTGTTTTTCCTTTTACAAAGTGAAAAGCAAATCAAGTGATATGCCTAACGTCATTCCGGGTGAAGCTGGGCAGACGCAGAGTGAAAGGAAATCACACAGCTAAAAGCATGTCGTCATTGTCGTCGTTTCCCCCCAAGAGCTCTGTAAAACTTCTTGATGGTCGATGCAAAAGCAGCACTTAAAGAACACCTTGCATCCGCCCAGCTGCCTCACCAGTATGGCTCTCCTCCTGCCACGATCAGCTGCAGATGGGTTTGAGTCAGGGACCTCCTCTCACTGCTCGTGTGCTATCCAAACGTGTAGCACGAGCCTGGCCTCGCTTCATTGGCTTTACCAGAAAACAGTCACCAGTGAAGGGGGTGATGAGGACAGCAGCCAGATTTAGGGGGTGCTCCTGAAACCTTCAGTTACTCTAGTGAAATTCGATGCTCTGACCAGAATCCCATTCATCCAATAAAGTAATTCTGTGACAGGGTTGGGTAAGAAAGTCTACATCAAGACGGCAAAGCAAATCGTTACCTAAGTTGAGAGAGCACAGTTAAACTTAAGTATCACATTATACTATACTACACTGCTTATAAAAAGGGTCCTAGATCCCAAACACCCTAAACAATGACTTATAGTTTTGTACATAAATTAATGTTGCTTTGAAGTAAAATAATATCTTTCCTCTGGTTAAACATTCATTGCACAGAAATATTTGTAAGTAAATATATTAAATTTGGTTGCTAAGAAGGTATAAATTTATTAATACAGCTGGCAAGTAGATTTTATCCACCATCACACAATTAAAAGTTGCTGTTAGAGAAAATTATTACTGGAGAAAAGAATGCACTTGAAAGTCAACTTAGGAGTTAACACTGGAAGAAATCCTGTTGTTTTGTTCTACCTGCAGCGAACGGGTTCTTCCAGCTGCAACATTAACTGGAAGTACAGACCCCATCCAGCCCTGCAGAGATGGAGAAAGCCAACATCATAGCTTATGGGACACTGGTTACTGACAGACAAACCCTTCTGAGCACATACATTATCTATCTCCACCAGCATTGTCCAAAATTTGAGCCAAGATGGCCAAGATGGTTGTTTCTCCTGTGATGATGGGAGGGAATCTCTGGGAGGTGTCCATGCAGGAAGTGGCCCACTCCTGTCAAAACAGCTCCAAGATCCCCAGGGAAAATCCTCGGAGGCCTGAGGTGTCCAGAGACATCTCGTCCCACCGTGAGCTGTGGACTTCAAGAGGCGGCCATGAAATCAAACCAAAGGGGCTGATGCCCCATAGCACAGATGCTCCTGGGCAAAAGGGAATCAGTTGTGCATCCTGCCACATCAGCCTACTGCAGATGGCTGAGAGAGGGACCTGGCATCAGGCAAAATGGAGGGCAGGTTTGGGCTCACATTCCACACCCCCAACCACAACCTGGCTCAGGTCAAGGGAGGCACAGCTGGGCTCTCCACTTACATTATACACAAAACATACCGAAAGAATTATCACAATGATTTCTATTCACAAGATGGGGCAAATCCAACCCTGGCAGAAGCGGGAACCATCTCACTGACTTCCAGGGAGAGGAGTGCACACCACGCCACAGCTGGGCTTGAAGAGTGCACCACCAGCATGATGATCCACCTGACCAAACCTACAACAGACAGCCTCACTCCACAAACACTAGCAACCCATTTTGCCAATGTACAGCAAGAAAGCGTTTCTGAAAGGCAAGAGCCTCACTGAAAAGGCGGCTAAGAAAAGGCTGGTTCATCTCAATTTGCACACGTTGGCCAAAGGGAGGGAGCTACTCTGGGCTGCCCCGGGGCAGCAGCCTGGAGGCAACCCTTACACTTTGTGTCTCTATACAAAAGTTTAAAAAATCAAATGGTGACATTATATTACAGCTATTGTCCCTAATATCACAGTGCTAGTTTAAAATGGCTAAAAACAAGAAAGGTTCTAGATTTAAGACATTCTTCCTGTAGAAATGTAACCCCTTTGCCCTGCTGTTCATACCTGAAAGCAGCCTTGCTTGAAAAAGTTAAAACCAATGAAATGTGCTAATTAAAACTAGGATTTTTTTTTTCCTTGATAATCTACTTCCTAACACGTTCCATTGTTTCCCAAGGAAAAAAATAAACGAATAATACGAATCCCAGCCTGAAAATCAAAACGTTGAAAAGAACAGTTCTAAAGCCCAGACACTTCTTACTAGGTACTAACTAAATAAAACCCTTGTAGATTTAAATACAGGTTACTTTGACATGTCTTCAGAGTATGTTAGCTTCCCAACATTCACAATGAAGTTTCACTTCTGGGGCCATGGATTCCCTAGTCGTCCTCTTCAGTTCTGCTTTCCAGAGTATCTGTACTACCTTCCACTTCTTGAGCTGGATGCACTAAAGTATCTGCAAAGAAATGGCTTGTAAGTATTTATTTTCCCATACAGGTACAACAACCTCCATTTTTATTCCCTGCTCCACAAGGCATTTGGTCTGTTAGGGCGATCAGACCTGACATGAACAATTTGCTCTGCTTGCAAACCAGTAGTTAAAATGGAGTAGGGACCTCTGAGGGCATCATAGTCTGACTTTACAGGGAACTTGAGACATCAGGACAGATATTAGCGAGATGAGGTGATGATCCCTATGGACAGCCACTGCAGTGGGAGGGCTGCATATTGTCTTAGGGAAGTCTACTCAGATCTCTCAGTCCTGAAGTCATAATGAGTCCTAACATCAATGCACAAAGGCAACACAGAGGCCAAAACATGTAACCTGGAGGTCAGGTCATAGATTTGACTCATTTCTTCTTGAGTGATCAAACCCTGTCACCACCACCACCCAGAACTGCCAACTGTCATAGCAGGTGATTTGGCACTTAAAGATGAGACTATTTCTCATCACCCCTTTGAAGGTATGGGAAGGTGAATCCTACACCTCATCTGGCTACTGTATCCGGGTGCTTGGTTGCAAATGTTGGAGCACTGAGACAGAAATTGTGTCACTCCATAGGAGAAAAGGAGAGCACTGAGACAAAAAAATAAACCCATAACCAAACAACACCCCTCCCCGCACCACCACCCCCCACCCCAGGCTAAAATAAAAAAAATATATAAACCAGTTGCACACTGAAGCACTCCTTGTGCAAGCTACATTTCAACAACCTTGTATCTTTAGCCACATCAGCCCCACAGTGATACTGTTAGTCACATTCACATATTTGTGAGCTCCTGCTACACCTAAGCACTTCGGAAATGCTGTGACACATTTTTGCAGCTGTTTAACACTTCACTTCTAAGCTATGAGACAGGGAGGTAAACATAGACTAGAGTGAACTGCTACTGTGCTACTAGTAAACTGCCTTTGGCCATGCAAGTGGCCAGCACTGAGCCTGATGTGGATGAAAATGCCATGAACTTAAAATTTACAAGGAAATTTTTGGTCCACAGGACTTTGTTTCCAGCATAGGTATTTCTGGGCATTTACTATAACGTCAGTGCATGGCATAGTTATTTTCTTATAGGGAACAAAGATGAAAATTACTCATTCAGACCTTCCAGATCCATCTGCTGCTGCTGCTGTTGCTGCTGGACACAGACTCTTTGGTCACCATGAAGACCCTTGTCCTCTGCTGATTTCAGGTCATCAGGAGGCCAGCGCAGCTCACCACTCTCCACCTCTCCAGACTCAGTTGGCTCCACCACGATCGATGGCAATCTTTTGGACAGCTTGGGATACTTCTCACGTGAGTCTGGAAAGGCCTGGTGAGACATTTGGGCACATGTCTGTCAAAGCCTTGCCCAGGGATGTACATTACATAGTCCATCTCAGCATTCTTTCTGTGTTTGAGAGGCACTCTCACACCCATTAATATTCCTCTTCAAACTGGTGCAAGTCTTGCACAGGGAGGATTTCAAAGTCATCCGAAACTAGCTCCTTGCTGTCCAAGTGTGGACACAGAAGGGGTAGGGTCTCAGCACACTCTCATCTGCACAGGCTGTCCCCTCCTAGGCAGAGAACTGACTTTGCTTGCCAGTGCGTTGGGCACACAATTGCCCTGACTTGTATGATCTGACATGTGTAACAAAAACGGAGAATTAGGAGACAAAATTCATTGTGTTCCCAAACACTTGTGGCTTGTTAGGGCATAAAGGTCATTGCACCAATGCTAAGCTAAAGGGCTGCTGCAGTCCTTCCAGCTGCTGTCCTTTTACTCTGATGTGATGTTCATCTTTTCTTGTTTATCAAGAAGCCACCATTCTGCAGAGCTATTTTCTGTAATGTGAAGCACTGCATTTTAGGTTGCAGTCATGCAAAACAGATAGCTGTAGAAATCATCCTTACACAGAGAATGGTACCAGGATGAAAAGTTCAACATGAGCCTACACTGTGCACATGCAGCCCAGACAGCCAATCAAGTCCTAAGCTGCATCAAGAGCAGCGTGGCCAGCAGGGCAAGGGAGGGGATTCTGCCCCTTTACTCTGCTCTTGTCAGACCCCACCTGGAGTACTGTGTGCAGTTCTGGAACCCTCAGCACAGGAAGGACATGGAAGTGTTGGAGCAGGTCCAGAGGAGGACCACAAAGATAATCAGAGGGCTGGAGTAGCTCTCCTGTGAGGACAGACTGAGAGAGTTGGGGCTCTTCAGCCTGGAGAGGAGAAGGTTTCGAGGGGACCTGATAGTAGCCTTCCAGTATCTGAAGGGGGCCTACAGGAAGGCTGGGGAGGGACTATTTACAAGGTCCTGCAACGACAGGACAAGGGGCAATGGGTTTGAACTGGCAGAGGGGAGATTTAGACTGGATGTTAGGAGGAAGTTCTTTGCAGTGAGGGTGGTGAGGCACTGGAACAGGTTGCCCAAGGAGGTCGTGGATGCTCCCTCCCTGGAGGTGTTCAAGGCCAGACTGGACGAGGCCTTGAGTAACCTGTACTAGTGGGAGGTGTCCCTGTCTGTGGCAGGGGGTTGGAACTAGATGATCCTTGAGGTCCCTTCCAACCTTACCATTCTATGATTCTATGATTCTATGATTTATTTTCATTTGTCATATTGAAGTTGCAGGTCAAACACTACACAGGGATCAGAGCTTGAAGCTGGACTGGTGAAGGATATTGTAACAAATGAAAGTGGTTTTTTGCATCGCTGGTTCATTTAAATCGCTTTGAGTACTTTGGTTCAATTTGTGGGATTTTTTGCTGTGGGCTTGGTTTTTGGGTTTTTTCCCCTCTTTTTCTTTGCTTTGCTGGTTTTGGTTGGGGTGTGGGTTTTTTGTTTGTTTGTTGGGTTTTGGGGCTTTTTTTCTTTTTTTTTTGGAGAAAAAACAATTCCAGCTCCTTCAAAATGTTAATATAAGACAAACTTTGTTGTCATTTCCCTGAAACCTTATCTTCTGGCTTCTCAAACTTTCATATACCTGCACTAGCAGCTGTTAATGTCTCTGTGCTAGCTGAATTTTGTTTTGGTTTTGTGTGTTGTTTTCTTAGTGTGTGTGCTTGTTTGGTTGGTTTTCTGGTTTTAGTTGTTTGGGGTTTATTTGTAATAATAAACTCAAGGTGTGGACTAGGGGACTGAACTAGACACTGAGAGCAAGACCCATCCCGCTTTAGCTCCAGGCACTGACACAGGTTTGATGTGTGCTGGTGAGAAAGTCCTAACACACCTGCAACATGTTCAGCGCTGAATCACGGTCTCTGGCTAGATTAAGCACTGCTAGTTATGTGAGCCTCTCAGTGCAGCTCCTCCTGTCAGCACAGGCAGAAACAGGGAGATACTCCCTAACCACCATAAAAGGTGCACACATCCCTCAGGACATTGCCAGGCACTTGGAGGTGTCATAACCCACTGGAGGCATTTGCTCCATTGTTTTTGAAACCTTCCTTCATCTCAGTGGCTACTTTCTCTAAAAGCTCAGGGTTTGGTTGTCCTACATGGCACCGGAGCTGGCATGGGGAAGCAAGACCTTGAGAAGGGTAGCTCTCTTCCCATGTGCCTGGGAAGCAGCAAGCACATTTTTAGCATTGCTGCAATGCCTCTATCTGACTTCAGGAGATGGAGGACAATAATTCTCGTTCTTATGATGTCACTCCCCATGGTAGCGTTACAGGGAGTCCTTACTCTTTTCAAATATACACAAAGGTGGAAAATATGAATTAAGAAAACATTTCTTTTGTGAGAAAGTTCCTTTGGTACAACTAGACCAAGTGAACAACTGAAGATAAACCTTTCTAACACTTCCTTGAGCTGTACCCACATGGGCGTAACTCATCCTGCTCAAGCAATGCTGCTCAAGTTGCCTACCAGAAAAGCTCCATCCCAGTTTCCCATTACACAGTCTCTCCTGAGGTGTCAATCATTTGGAAAGACATTTTCATGACAGTTGTCTTGAATGGGAGGAATTTTTAAGAAGCTGCTAACAGGATCCTGCTATTTCCAAACAGGAGTCCTTGGCCAGGACAGGTCCAGAAACACCCCTAAGCAGCAGTGCATTCTTCTTCAGACCTATGGTGGTGCCTGGCTCCTTGAGCCTTGCAGCTCAGCTGGCAGAAAAGAATCACAAAATTGTGGGAGAAATGCCTTATTTTCTGACAAGGCTGCACATTCAGCTTGCAGTGACCTCTTGCCCTGGCTGTTTCTCAGCCTTCCTGACTGGCAGAGGGCTACGTAACAGCCAACTTGTCCGCCAGTCTGTTGCCACCCCCTAGATAGGTCATCCAACACAACAGAATTTCTCCTCTTTCGTCTGCTTTCTAAAGGCCTAGGAAATGACACACACTGATCTAAAAACGTGCTGAGGGTTGATTATTATGGCATCAACAAAATTTAGGAAAGGCACCTATGTGGCCACAGCTTGGCTATTTTTGTTTGTGTCATTCTCATATGGTCTTTTCTCACACCAATCACATAATGTGTTTTTCCACTGGAGCCCAGTATTTACCATGTCCCCGCAGGAATGAGTCAGGACTGGCAGGAAGCAGAGCTGCCTGTCGGGCCTCGCTGTGTTTTTCTGAGGAAGTTGGAGTATGTGATGAGTGGGCAGGAGACGCAGGAAGAGAAGGACAAGTCTCCTGGCCAGAGCGCTTGGAAGCTGCTGGAAGAAACATAGTTTTCCTACTGCCTCAATGACTTTGTGTTGCCTCTCACTTCTTTTTGCCTTTTTTGCCTCAGATGGCTGTTATTAAAATGTGGATGGTACTATCTTCTCCCAGAGAGGAAGAGTAAAGGAGTTGGTGGAAAATCTCTGGACTACATGGTCATAGAACAGCCCCAGATGGTGGAGTCAGAGTTGACACAGAGTTTGGGCAGTGCACACCAACACAATAATCAAAACCTGAGACTCAGTGAAAAGGAGGAAAGAGAATATTGAAAATATGCTCTTTGAGTGAGCAGCATCCTTCCCATGTGGCTGATGAGGCATGGGAAAGCTTATGGAATGCTCTTTAATTGCATTAAAAAGTTCCACACGCACACTGACATGAAAGGAATTTGCAAAATTTCAGTTCTAACTTTCCTGGCTTTCAAATGCTTGATTTTAACTGCAACAGGCTGCCAGCGGAGTAGCTTTTTGAGTCTGCTTGGAATAATAGCCTTTGTGTTGAGAAGCAACTCAGGTGCATAACGATATATTTAGGTGGTTTGTCCCTGGCAGTGACAGTGAGACTCATGAGCACAACCACAGAGCAGAGACCAGGGCATGTGGGCTATCACAAAGTGGGCTCAGGACATCATGCTCCCTCCTGCTGGAATGGGCACTGTCGGTGGGCACACAAGTGTGTGTGTGAGGCTACCTGGGGCCTCTGACAGCAAATGGCCATGACCAGTGCTGCTGCTACGATGCCACAGCCACTTCTGTGAATGACACAACTGTTTCAAATAGCCTGTTTTCTGAAAACAGACTTCTCTGAACCTCAGGAAACTTAGCTCCATACAGGGGTGGCTGCATAAAAGCTGTGGTACATTACTGGCTGGATGCCTTCATCACACAATAGTTGCTCAGATCTGAACTTCTGGTGACAAACAGCCTCTTTGCCTGCATCCCTTCAGGGGTCAAGCATCACTCATTGTCACCATGCCCCAGAGACCTGGCACTGACAAAACCTTCCTTCCAGAACTCTTACCTATTAAAAGTAAAACCTAAGTAGGATCAAACACATATTTTGGGGTTTGTTCTTCTGGCAGTTGTGTTCTGCAATTCAACATTTACACATATGGTAGTCACTGGTTGCATCGAAGTGCTTTTGAGAAGCAACTTGGGATACTTTCCCTTTTCTCTGAACTTCTGAAGTTACCTGGCTTGAAGGGCCTCCTTCTTCCTCAGGAGTCTGGCTGAGTACAAATTCTTCCATCACTGGTTCCCGTGTGTTCATCACCTCTGTCATGCTGCAAATAATAGAGCAGAATGGAAAAACTCATCTCTGAGCTTGGGTCTATAGCTAGTTTACCAAAAGAACACTGGTTTTTCATATTCATTAAAACAATCCTGTTACAGACTGTTGTTTTTAAACAGCCCACCAAGAAGTGTTTCCTTGGACCTCCAAGCAAATTGCTACAGTTGCATGACAAGACATGGAACAGAACATTTACCTCAGCTGTCACCCCAGAACAACACAGAGGAGTCCCATGGAGTTCCAGAATCATCAGCAGGTAAATGTGAGTCCTCCAATGTTACCAGCAACCAGTTTGTTACTGATACATAAGCTCAGAAATTGCATCTGTTGATTAAAAAACATTACTCGTGGAAATGTCAGCTTTGAACTCAATTCCTATTCTGATTCTTCATCTTTCCAGATGTCTATTCCATTTAGTCATGACCCGGAACTTCTTTTTAAACTATTAATTCCAGACACAACAGCTGTATCTGTGTCTAAAGTCCAGATTTTCGGTAGTCTTTACTTATCTGGGTGTTCAGAGAGATGTTGAGTGGGATTTGCAAGTGAATCAGGGAAGGTTTATTATCTAAATTTCATTTAAACCAGAAACTTAAGAACCTAAACTGCTTCTGTGCCCATTAAGCATGCCCCTGTGATGTTTGTCCCTTGAAGCACTACGGTGCTGGCCATTGTTACACTGGGCAGTGCAGCACTGTGGAGCAGAAGGATGGGAGCCCACTGCAGTCCTTGCTGCAGGGAACTCATCACAGTCCATGGATGGGTAGCTGCACATCCCTACAGTGTTAGGATTTTCCTCATATTTGATATGGATACAGCATGCTATTGAAAAATGTGAAGATGCCTAAAAACTTCCTAACACTTACTAAGTGCATAGCAAGCCTGAACCACTCTGACTTACAGGCTAAAGAGGCCATGTTCATTTTTGGATGGGAATACATCAGCCCCGGGAAGGTTTGGCCCCAGGCACTTCACTCTCTCTAGCTCTCATTTGTCAGGTAAAGCAGCTACTGTCTTCCAGAGCCCCCTGCAGCAGACAGACTATAGGCATCATCAATTACATCGCCCTGCCACCTGCCACAGCAAGCAGCCCTTTAAGCATGACTAAATGCTGCCATTAATTCTTGCCCTGCTTCATGCACAAAAGCCTTCTTTGTAAATGCTGTTCCTACTGAGAAATACAAACTAAAACATCTCAGGGATAACTTGTTTCAGGCTTACATTACCAGTTACCCCACAGAACTAAATTTTACGATATCTGAAACTATTATCAAACCCTTTGCAATGCCTCTAATTAGCTGTAGCGCAGAGCAGTCTGATGTCACAGAGACACTCGCTCCTGCTCCATCATATTTCAAAAAAGAGTTTCTCCAGGAGACACTGGAGATCAGCTGTGGGGCAGGACCTGGCACATAGGCATCCACCAGCTTAGGGAAAACCCACAAAGCACCCACCCTGGACCCAGCCAAGGCTGATTAAAGAACGCAGCACACCTCCAGCTACACACCCATACACAATGGGTGAGCAGAACCAGGCTCTGAAAATCAGCAAGAGGCTGAACCAAACCTCTTATCTGGTCATCCCCCAGTTTACACAGCTCGAATCTTCCCAGATTCATGGCATAGTAGAAGAGGGACAGATTCTGTTTGCTAGAATGAGAGTTTTGAGCTCCCTTCCCTTACTTGGATCTGTACCCCTCCCCAAGGACACTGCAGTAAGACACCACAAAACCCTTCCTCAGTAGAATACATTATTTTTCTTTTGGTCATATGCTTTTATTCCTGCAGTATCCAGTGGATCACACCACTGAGCACCCATGGATGACAGCACTGAGGGAGTGGTCACCTGGAAATGGGAGACACTTTCCCAGAGAGATGGTCATGGGCTCAGCTGTGCCAACTGCCCTTGTCATGCAAGACAGCACTTAAAAGGACGGAGCTGTGCAGTTGGACCTTTCCTTGCCCAAAATGAAAGCAATGCTCCCTAAATTGCCTCTTCCTGCTGATCACCCATGGTGCTCTTGCAGTTCTTGCTTTTTTTTTCCCTATTCCAGTCCTGGTCACTCCCTTGGTCCCTAGGGGACTCTTTTGCACACCCCCTGGTCCTTCAGTGCTGCCTCTGTGAATAAACATGATGGGTCGTACCAGGACCCCTCTCTTCCAATGCAGCTCTTTGGAAAGAGTTAATCTAAGGGTTCTTCACACTGCCTGTTAGACAGACACAGTCATGAACCTGAAGGAGCCCAGACCCCACTGCTCTGACCATGTCCAAGATGAACATCTTTATTTTCTTATCCTTTTTTGGGGGTTCAGCTGTTCTGGACTGCAGAGAAAGGAACATGAGAAAGTGTGTCTGGATAGAAATTATCTTGGAGGCTTTTGTGGGGGGGCAGGATTTACAATGTTTTGGGCCTGGCTACCACAGTGAAGACATGTCTCACTGCTGTGTGTCTCAGGGCTGGTCTCTGCTAGCCAGTGGCAGACTGCAGTCATCCACAGCTGACTGGTTTATTTTATCAGCCTTTCAATACATACTAAGTGTTCAAAGCACTTCTCTGCCTTCGTTCCACAGGACATTAGAGAAACATCCACACATGCACTGTTAAATGTGTCATATGAGCTTGAAGATGTTGTTAAGACTTCATGAAATTCTATTATTGAGCAATAATGGGCTCTGTCCTTCCCTAAGACCATATTACGCCCTGCAGATTATTTCTAAATGACAAAGACAAACGATTCTGGCTAAGAAATTGGTGACAGTCCTGTCAGTGTTACAGCAGATGCCTCAGTGAATCAGCTCCCAAGCTGCTGAAGCCCAGGCCATTTCACAAAATCTGTGCAACTTAAGACTCTGATTGAATAGGATGGCAGAAGAGATTGTACTTGATGTGTCTCAGAAAAGAACATGAGGCCGAGCAATTGGCAAAAGAATTAGGTTTTAACTGGAAAAGATTAATTGTTCTGTCTCCACTTAGAAACAGTAAAGGAAAGCAGAAGAATCTATATGAGCTCTGAAAGCAGTGATGTTTCTAACAAGCTTAACTGGGTATTTAACACTAAAAATATCTAGAAGTGAAACCATTGAGAATACCGTGGCAGAAGAGCTCCTCTGAAATTTCAGAATCACCCGTAGGACTTGAGTGAATTGTTTACAAAGCCACAGAATTAAAAAAAAAAACAAAAAAAGGGTTTGCTGTCTGCCTAGGGATTTTTTGAAAGCTACTATTCTGCTCTTATTCTATGTGCAGGACAATGTTTTCCATTTTCAGGCAGTTCTGCTGGAAAAATATTGAGCCAGTTTTAGTGCCGCAAATATTGAGCCAGTTTTAGTGCCGCTTTTATGCGAGGCATACTAAGACACGACAGAAAAGTGGGTGAGACAAGCAGATTGTTGTAAGAAGTGTATCTCTTTTAAATTCAGTCTTACATTCATTTTATGTATGGTAGATGCTGTTATCACTAATGACATACAGTAGCCATAGTGATGCAAAACAAGGCGGAAAAATAGCACTTACAAACAAAGAATAAATTCTGTTCTGGTGGATGACTCACCTATCCTGAACCTTAAAATTTTCGTGGCAGTGAATTAAGAGATGCATTTACTTCCCTTAGGTTTAATTGTGTGCAAATATACCAACTAGGGAAAAAAAAAAAAAAGAAAGTAAAATCTGTTCTTCTTTTTCTGTGAGAAAACTAACTTTAGAGGAGATTATCTTAGATGCAATTACTACGGTTTCAGGACCACACTGTTACTACAGATTCAGGACCACACACTTTTTCCAGGGGCACAAAGCAAATGCACAGCTCACTTTCTGATCTCTGTGACGGCACTAACAAGGTCAGTAACATAGAGAGCAATATATAGGTTGACAAGGGCTAAACCACCTACTACAAGAAGGTGCTCAGAAACAATGCATACATTTTTATTTTAGGTTTTGAATAGAGCGCAAAACTGAAATTCCTGGTGGCAAAACAGTATTTGAATGAAGTTTCAGGATTCAAAAATGGGGAGCAATTATGTGGCTATGGAAAGCAGGCAGGTTGTGTAACACAAGTAAAGATTCCCTTAAAAAGAGCAGTAAAGCCACATTTTGTGGGACAGGCTGAGCCATGGCTACAAAGAGTTGCTAACCTGAAGCAAAGGTTAGCACCACACTGAGCCCTGATCCCGCTGTCACCTCCCCAGCCAGGATGGGGAGGAAAAGGGGATGCCTGGGTCTCTGCAGGAGGCTCTGTGGGATAAATGACACCTACAGGGAACTGACAAGAGAAAGTGCATTACCTTCAATCACATCAACGGATGTCACTTCCAAAACCTGTCCTTGCTGCAGGCGTTCACGTCTTTAATGAAGTGTCGTGCAAAATCAAGTCTCTCTCAAATCCAAAAAGTGGCTGAAAAAGACAACACGAGTCAGAGCATGCAACCAAAGTGGCAGTGCTGGTAATGACCAGTGTGAAAACACTACTGAAAACTTGCTGCATACATTTATTACTATGAAGGTCAGTAACATTTTCCATGCCAGATGGGATTTATCTCACTAAAGAGGCAGCTTGTAGAGTACCTTGTGAATTACTAAGGCAATTAATGTTTCTAAACCACTCAAAGTTCTTAGCTGAAACACCTAAATCTTACTCCTTAGTGTAAACTGGATAAAACCATGCTGAAATTCTCCCATAAAGGAATGTTGATGATAGTTGAAAAATCAAAATAAAAATGTATACTCTTATTTGGCAGAAACAGCATACTTGGTGAGACATAGATCAAAACAACAAAGGAAAAGATTCCTGCTCATGAAGCTACTGGTCAAAACACAAAGACAAAATATGCTGAAAGAATCACAGGATCACAGAATGTTAGGGGTTGGAAGGGATCTCAAAAGATCATCTAGTCCAACCTCTCTGGTAGAGCAGGACCACCTACTGCACGTTTCATTCAGACATCACAGGAGATGTGATATTTGCAAAGGTCTCCTCTAAACTGAAGGTAATAGTTTGGCTGGTATCAGGACAGGGAGCCTGATGAGCAGAGATGAGTATCCCACCGTTTCAAAATGTGAATCACTGATTTCTGATGACTTATGTCAGAAAGTCTTAGCTGAAGAGCTTGAGGAGTTACAGTGCTGAAATACAGTCAGTATCTTGGCCAAAGATGATTTTATGAGAAATTTGTTTAGCCCTACAGCTTGCCAAATATATATTCATGCCAGCCACAGCTATTTCCTTGGGTAGGGAAAAAAAAAAAAAAAAGTGTTTTAACTGAAGTGAATGGCACTAGTGTATATATTTTATATCCTCCAATGGTTTGGATTCCAGCCCAAGTGATTAAACAAATCTACCTGCTCTGGAAGCCTTCGTAGTAAGATTTATAACACTGGATTAAGTGCACACTGATTTTATTCAAAAACAGTGACAGAGGTAAAATTGTGCATTGCATTCTGGAGTTTCTTCTCATGCCACAGGCCATGTTTATCACAAATTAGGGAAGCAGGAAATCACATCTCCATCTCCAGGATTCAGTTCAGAAGGCTTGATTCTTGTCTGGCAATTTTCCTTCCTAACTAATGGTCAAACCAACTTCAGAGAGGCTAATGTTTTGTCCCTTAAAAATTCATGACTACATTCAGTGCTCTTCTTTTGTATGGAAACCAGAAAGCATCTGATATCATATTATCTGATACTCTGGGAAGAGCATTGTTATCCCACCATTTGTTAAAAAACTACTGCTATTAAACCTACGAAAATTGATCATGAGTTTGTCTACCTTCAATTTCTCCTTTAGAAAAGACTGGATGCAATAAGAAGAGTTATTTCACTGTCATCTATCAATGAGAGAAAAAATTGTGTAAGATATAATGAACCAGGCACCAGATGATTATTGCTTGGAATCCAAGCCTTTTGCTATTTAGATGTATCTTCAAATGCTTGGTTAATGGTCCAAAAGGATGTATGCAGTAGTGAACAAATGAAACCCTTCTCCAGTCTCAGTGAAGGCCTTCTGGAATAAACTGACCCAAGACCAATCTCCTCTCCAATGTTTTGGGCAACTGTTCTATGGCGCACACAATGTTTGAGAGGGGATGTCAGCCCTTGGGGCTCAGCTACTTGAAAGTTGTACAAAAAGCAAATTACTTAAGGACTGCAGTGTGGGAGAAGTCCTCTCTCCCAGCCACACAGCCATATTTAAAAACAAAATTTTCTTCCCAGTCAAGATTGCTGAAGAATTCAGTGTTTCCAGTGTATAAAACTACGAGGATATATTTATTATCTGAAGAGGAAATACTCACTTGATCTACCTAATAGATGTGACTATCTTCTTTAAGCTGACAGTAGAGGAAGCATAAACTAGCATCCATCTTTCTATGATACTGCTTAACCTTTTAAAAACAAGGCACAGCTACTGAAACCATGCAACAAGCCTTTATTGCAGTGGAAACAGTCTGGGAATTCCTCTAGTAAAGCTTTCTCTGCTTATCTCTTCTTGTCATTTTGTACTTTTACCCACCTCACTGATTAGTCCAACCCAACATACCCCACTGCTGCACCCAAAATAACTTGCCCTCCTTTGCTCAGTTTGATAACCAGCTTCTTAGCAGAGACCTTTTGTTCTATACAACTACTTGAAAGGAGTTGCTGTGAGGTGGGTGTTGGTCTCTTCTCCCAAGTAACCAGTGATGGAACGAGACGGAAAGGCCTCAAGCTGCACCAGAGGAAGACATTAGGTTGGGCATTAGGACAATTTTTTTTTCACTGAAAGGGTTGTCAGGAATTGGAACAGGCTGTTCAGTGAGGTGGTTATCATCCCTGGGTGTGTTTGAAAGCTGTGCAAATGTGGATAAAGCTTAATGGTGGAATTAGCAGGTAGGGTTAATGATTGGACTCTATGTAATCTTCAAGGTCTTTTACAACCAAAACGATTCTATGATTCTACAGCTCTTCTCTGGCTCCAGGAGTATCAACATAGCTGTGCTGCTATTAAGAATGAACAAGAAGTCTCAAGTATCAGAGACCAGTGAGACTGTTTGACCAACCCCTCTTCGACCTGTAGAGCCTGGTTACACCTCCCAGGAAAGAACAGTTAATGTAAAAGACCCGAGTAAGGCATTTAACTCTGTCCCACATGACATCCTGGTCACCAAACTGGAAAAACATGGACTTGATGGGAGGAGCACTGCTGGAAAAGGAATTGGCTGGATGGTCACACGCAAAGAGTGGTGATCAAGGGCACAATGTCCACCTGGAGACCAGTGCCAAGTGGTGTCCCTCAGGGGTCAGTGCTGGGACCAGTGCTGTTTAACATCTTTGTCAGTGACATGGACAGAGGAATGGAGTGCACCCTCAGCAAGTTTGCAGATGACACCAAGCTGTGTGGCACAGTCGACTTGCTAGAGGG
>VWZE01004073.1:70893-91185 GCA_013396675.1 Eubucco bourcierii
AGGCCACAAAGATGATCAGAGCGCTGGAGTAGTTCTCCTATGAGGACAGGCTGAGAGAGTTGGGGCTCTTCAGCCTGGAGAAGAGAAGGCTTCGAGGGGACCTGATAGTAGCCTTCCAGTATCTGAAGGGGGCCTACAGGAAGGCTGGGGAGGCATTATTTACAAGGTCTTGTAATGACAAGACAAGGGGCAATGGGTTTAAACTGGCAGAGGGGAGATTTAGACTAGATGTTAGGAGGAAGTTCTTTCCAGTGAGGGTGGTGAGACACTGGAACAGGTTGTCCAGGGAGGTGTTCAAGGCCAGGTTGGACGAGGCCTTGAGTGACCTGTACTAGTGGGAGGTTGGAATCCCCTGGTGGCAGGGGGTTAGAACTAGATGATCCTTGAGGTCCCTTCCAACCTTACCATTCTATGACTCTATGATTCTATAATAGTGGCCTCTTTTCCCAGCTCAAGAGGCTTCAGTCTCCTGCTCCACACAAAGGTGTGCTTTTGCTTCACAAAGGCCAAAACCCCAGCACTGAAAGGTGCTCTTAAGACCTCTCTCTGACTTTGGAAAGGATCTGCGACACACTGTGTGTTTGGACTTTGTGCATCACGAGGACATGGTCTGTCCTAAGTGATAATCTTATCACCCATGAGTGGACAACCAGTACTAGGAAGCAGAAGCAGGATGTTCTGTAGGTGGTTCCACTCAATTGGAGTGTGTAGGAAGCCTAGCCTGGCTGTCTCTCTTGCACTGTGCCTGGAGAGGATTCCACCATACACAGTAACGGAGGCCTTTGCTTGGAATAAATCCACTGTGAATTGCAAAGTAGATATTTTGAAGGTGAGCACATTTCATTGGGCAAAACAGAAATAAGAAGTGGCTACAGGTTACACAACCCTAGCAGCCCACAGATCAGCCTCTTGATAAAGAAGCACCACATTTCCGTGGCACCAAGCCCTGAACAGTTCCCCAGGAGGCAGCAGCACTCCCAACATCAGGTCACTTTTATTTAGAGATGCCTCCTACTCCAAAAGCATCACCCCTCCTCTCCCAGCTGCCCCAGTGATGGAAATAACTGAGTACAGAAGGAGACCCAACCTCAGGGTGCCAGGTCTGCTGCTAGATTAGCAGGGGTTGCAGCACAGCTTCCTCTCCTAAGATTCCTGAGTTAATCATTCTGCTACTAAACATTCATGGAAACAGTAAGTCTTACAGCATCATATTATCTAACAAATAAGTTTAGATAGGCAGCAGAAACTGACCTTGAAACACTGTTCCATGTGCAAATTTACCATTTGTGTGGCACAGCAGAGATTGGGTCCCTCCCTTTCCTGTTTCAGTGGGACAATCTCAGGGGCTTTACGCACCCTACTTAAATTGTGCTGGACAGATGTCCCGTACATCACTCTGTGGGCTCAGCCTCACATGCAGGACTTGGGAGCCTGCGCATCCAATCACAGAGCACATACAGTTCCCACTGGTTTCAGATAGTGCTTCAAACAAGCCAGGATTTCAGCCTTGAGTGACTGGTCCCCCCATGCTTCGCCCCACTAAAGCCTCTGGATAAATGCAAACTGTTCTTCATTCAAGGAGTCTAGATTTTGTGTGTGCCACAAAAAGAAACCCCTGCTATTGATTACAAGGAAAACCGGGACAGAGCATGTTAGGCAGGAAAAGTACTGGTCTACTGCTTGATTTTTGCAAAGTGGAAAATTTTAATGGGCCACAGTAAACCCTGCTCAGCAATTCCCCAAAAACCAAACAGGTCCAAGTTGTTTTTTCCACACAGAAGAACAAAGGGTGCCTTATCTGGGCCACTGCTGCAGAAGATCAAGTTGTCAGCTAGGACAGGGTGGATGAATGAGTGGGAGATCTAGGACAAGAGGTTGTTGCGATGGATGAAGGGGCTGCTTACACGACACCAGAAGGTGCACATCCCTTCAAGGAAATGTTGGCATTCTGCACAGCAAGGTGCTTCTGTGGATCAACTCATCCATGTTTCAATCTTGCGTTAGTGTCCTAGGAGGATGGAGTTTTGGCTTAGGCTTTGTAGTGTTTCAGGCCACATAGGTGAGGGACCTTCCAGAGGTAGGATCTTGCCTAGAACCTCTGCTGAGGATAGGACACTAGCATCAGCATCTTAGCACAATGCAAAATAATTGTTTACCTCAAAGACACTCTGCAGCCTCCAATTTCTGTGACTGCCTACTGGGCGCAGCTTTGGGACACCATGGATAGGAACTTGGACAGCTTCTTTGTTTCCCCTGGTTGCGCATTTGTAATGGATGCACTTTATGAAGTGCTATGGGTTCCACGAGACTAAAGAAATGTAAATTACTGCATGGACCCACAGAAGATAAATGCGTGTGTGTGTATGAACTCCTATTTAAACCTCCCACTTCTTTTTTTGGATGCAAATCTCTTTCCTAAGCAACTGAGAAGAGTGTGATATGTGTCAGAGTCTGGAGATTAGAGATCTGTTCTGTTCCCTCATTTCAGAAGCTCTTGTCTTTGACCACCCACACAGTACTTGAATTTTGCTCTCTGCAGGCCAAAGCTGCCTTCCTCTCCTCAGCAGCATGCGCTCTGCAGAAGACGTCGATCTCTCTCAGGAAGCAGCGAGATTAAATGACTCTCAATGTGGAGGAGCAAGCATTTCAGCATGAGACACAGCACGTAGTTTGGGAGAGCGAAAAGGGGTAGGAGGCTGCTATTTCCAGGCTGTGCTGCCTCTCACCGCAAACTTCGCAGCAAGCTGCAGTTTTTACTGTTCCTGCTCCAAAGAAGCTACTGAGGTAAATATCACCCAGGGAGTTTCTCAAACAGTCATCTGTAGACTACCAACACTAGGAAACACAGGCTCACAAAGGGCACGGTTCTGGTGGATCACTTTAACTCACCCTCCTTTATGCCTGTTGTTGCACAATGAGATATCAGAGAGCCACTGTTCATAGTTCATACATGTCCAGCTTCTGGAGTGCCACAACTACACACAAACCTCAAATTCCAGTTTGTTGTAGCTGTTCAACTTCTCGATGGCTCTGTTTGCAAAAACAAGGAGCTAGAAACTTGACTCATAAATCGTCAAAGAAGAAGCAAAAAGAACAAAATGTCTGTATTTATCACTATTTTAAAAGCAATCTCATGATTTGGGTATGATTTATTTCAAGATTTTTTTGCAAATGACATTTGCAACACTGTTTGCTATAGACATTTCTTTGGTGGGTTTTTGTTTTCTCTTTTTCCTGTCTGCTTTACAGAAGTTCATTTATTTCAGCTCTTTGATCTCAGCGCTAAACTACCTGAACTTCCATGCAGAAGATGCCACAAGGGATAAGTATGGCAAGGAAGGAGAGTGAGGCAGCCAACCAGGATGCTCAGAGATAGGGATAAGGAGTATACAGCCAGAAAGCATGTGCAGAGCCATGGAAGGGGGAAGAATCAGAGCAGATGGGAAGAATGACTAAGCCAGCTACTCCGAATGCTACTAGACCTTGGTATCATGGAAATCTCCAGAGCCCTCATGGAACTGTGTGCCAAGAGAAAGTTTGGATTTATTTCTTTTTACATCAGATTCAGCAGCTAATTGATATAAGAGGACCTCATTAAGAAAACAGCCCCAGCAAAATCAGAGATAAGCTTCAACAAGCTGTTAAATGTTTTTAGATGTATCTCTTTGGGTACTCAATGTACAAATACCCTTTCATCTAAGAACTTGGTTTTGGAATCAGAAATGCATGTGCTGAGAAGAGTGTTTCTGGGCTCTGCTCAAACAGCAAATCTTGCATTGGTTTTGATTTTTCAAAACAACCTTATGAAGCCAGCAGCTTACAAATAGGTACATCAGTCCCACTAATTCAGAGTAAATGTTATTAATAGGTCTCAGAAAGAAACAGTTGTTTCTGGGATCTTTCCTGGAAGATGATTCTTTCATATCTCATATTTCATGCCACGATTGTCCCTCACCCATGGGAATTGGTGACAGATTAAAATTGGCTTCCTGTGCTTCCACACAGTACTCCCTAGGTATTTTGTGGATGGTCCTGAATTCAGGTCACAGTTCCACGAGCAGAAGATAAGTGAGGGAAAAAAATCTGATCTTGGAGCATCAATGCACAGTAGGCAATTCATACATTGAAATGCCCATGGGAAACAGATTGGAAAATGACTGATGTCCTCATGTCATGGTAAAAGAATACTCTGGATAGTGTCTCACTGGGTTCACTTTTAGGTAACAGACTAGGATAAAAGGTTAAGTACAGGAGGTAGAACAGTATTTACTTAAAAATATAAACTAGTTATTTTCTTGTAATTTTGGAGAAACTAGAACACAGTGCTGTAACACAATGCAGTATGGAGCATTCAGCAGAGAATTTAATAAAGCCAACTGAGTACAAGTATTAAATTAAACAAAAAAAAAGAAAAGGTAAACAAAATCCCATCGGACATCCCTAAGATAACAAAGACAATGGAAAGACTTTTAATGTTCCCTCTTGGTAATTAACAGCACAACCACAGGTGTCAGCACATCATAACCTAACACCAGAGATGCAGCTGGTTTTCTCCAGGAATTAAAACTCCATCACCTTAATTGAATTTCCAAGTATGGGAAGTTGCCATAGCTTGAGATGGAGGATATGAGAACACTGTGTGCTATCGCAGTAGGAATGGGCACAATGGAAGGCGAGGACAACACACAGCTAAAAATAAAGAAATTAAAAAAAAAAAAAAGCAGTATGTTTTCTTTGGAATGAGTCATTAACACTGAAAGCAGATATGCATTAATAAGGACATGAGTATTCCTGCCAACCAATTAACATGCACCTTCCGGATTTAGAGGTCTCCAAAATATTTGCAAATAAGCAGTTTATGCATGTGCATGTCAGAGACAGAGATCAGCTGCAATTCAGTTTACATTTTATAGGAGTGATAGTGGTCTCCACAGAGGAGTTGGGATTGGACTATTTTCTCCTAGTCTTATGAGGACAATGGGATAAAATGCTGTGGGATCAGTCAATGCATTCTGATGAGTACAGGGGTTTGTCCTGTTGGACAGCAACTTCTCCCACCACTGGTATCTGTTCTGCAGAAGACAGTACTGGTCATACTCTCTCCAAAGTGTGAAGGAGAGGTGACCCCAGCCACTAATGACCAGCAATCAGACAGGGACAAATCCTGCAAGAAAGGGCTGAGGTTAGGTTTTAGGAACCTGTTGCTCTCAGCCAGTCTTTTTCTACCTGGCTGTTATTGGTTTGCAGCATTCCTGGGAGTTGAAATATAGCTTTCCTTTGAAGATGGAAAACACAGGAATTATTAATTACAGATTTTTTCAGAGAATGTACACATCTGAGGAGCAAAGGGCTGTTGCTGAGGCAGACGTTGGTCTCCTCTAAGTCCCAGCAGGGCTCCACCTGTCTTACATGACACAGGATCCTCCTTGGATCAAGGTTTCTCTGACCGGCCCCTCCAAGATAAACATTTATGATTAAATAGGCTCAAACACAGGGGCATAATTTTAGAAATAAGAGAGTAGGAGCAATTTCAGCCTGTGTGGTTGATACCTGATCTATGCAAAAGCCTGCTGCTTAATACAAAGAGATCATTGTGAGATGGGAGGGAAAGTAGTGACTGTTCTGTGCATTCATTTCTTCTCCTAAAGTAATGTACCCAGGATATTAGAGGAAATTCCACTTGATCGACAAATTGTGAGGCTGGATTGGAAAAGCAAGGAAACCAGGTCAATTCACTCCCCGTTTGCTTGTTTTCTTTCTCTAATCATAATGTTGGCTCTGAAAACATGTTTTCTAAATGGAATATTAATTATCAAAATCCCGAGCTGGGCACAAAATTTGTTGCTCATTAAATCTGAGAGACAGAAAACACTGGCTTGAGCCTGGTTGTGTGCAGGCAGATTTCCCTTCTTCACCTTCATTTCCAGAAGATTCAGAGAGCCAGGCTACAGGACAGGTGTGAACACCAACTTCTGGGTTCTTCAGCAAGATGTTAGCCTGTAGCCTGGTGGGCTTCCTTTCCTGTACTGACTACACAACTGCAGTAAAGATCTCATCAAATTTCTCTTTGAAAGTCATTTATTGTGGGCACCTTGAGGGGTTAACACTACATCCAGGCTAACCTATCTCGCTTCCGCAATTGTAGCCATATTCAGAGATCTACAAACACAGCTCTGTCTCACATGAAAAGAAAATTTTTGCGGTATGTTCATTTGGCAGCAGAAAAACACTCGCACCCCTTGCTCAGAATGAAACATAGTCCTCATTTAGAGAGCAGAGTAGGTTCTTTCATTGGCTACAGCTAATCATATGTGTGACATTTACCACCTGATGGGAAAAGAGCAGGATTTCAGTGTTCCGTTTACCCAGTTCAGCTAGGCGGCAAGAAAAAGCAGTCCTAAACTTGTGCTTTGTTACGCGCTTCCTCGCCTCAGAAGTTGCCTTGGGGGAAAAAAATTAATGCAATAACCGACCGGTCGAGGCGATCGCAGACCACAAAACAACGTTTCCCTCAGTGCTACGCTCATTCATCGGGATTCCTACACGCACCTCTTTCTGCCGCCGAACACGTTGGGTGGCTCTTTTTTTAAAGGAGAACCCGTTTTGCCGTGAATTTCGTGAAGCAGCCTTTGCTCAGTTAAAAACAAACAAACACGCACACACACACAAAACCCAAAAATACCCCAACCCAAACCAACAAAGCAAGCAAACAAACAAACAAACAAAACCAAAAAAAGAAACCAAAACCCAAAACCAGCCTCTGGAGAACGGACCCAAGGCGGCGGCTCGCGTCCCGCCTTTCCTTCCCCCGCGGCTCTCCGGAACGGAGCCTCTTTTCCCGGACAGCACTCGGACGGCTCCCACTCTCTCGCCTACTCCACACCGACCCCCGTCCGGTTCCAGCTGCCGGCTCCTCCACCGACGCGCTGTCCTTGCCGGAGAACTTACAGGTGGCAGCTCTTCCCCCGGGGTTGTCACCCCTTGCCCGTAGCGCCCAGCCACCCAGCCCTCCTCCGAGCTCGGCGAACCTCCCCCGCGCCCCGGCCCGGCTCACCGGCGGGGCAGGCGAGGCGAGGCGAGGCGAGGCTAGGCGGCAGNNNNGCGGCCCCCCTGTGGCGGCGCGGCATGGCACAGCCCCCAGCCGCGCCCCAGGCCGCCCCCCGTCGCGGTCCCGGCACTTTCCGCAGACGCGCGTGGAAGCGCGGAGCTCCGCCCCGGCCCCCGCACAACGCCCGACGCGCGGGACAGAGGGGCCCGGGAGGGGAACAGTGTCCCGGAGAGGTTCCCCCTTTTGCCCTGCTCAGGGGTGTGGGGCTGACTCGCGTCTCCTGAACCCTCGCAGCAGTCCTTGTTCAGAAAATGCTGCATTCAGGAGGCACAAACTTTTCGTGATTCTTTTGTGGGAGGAGGGTGCTCCACCTTAGGGTGAGTTTCCCAGCTACGTCCCCTGCCCGCGGCAGGGACACACTCTCCTGCGGGCAGCATTCCATCGCCAGCTCGTCCAGAGTGACCACTGGGCTGTCATGCAAACTATGCCAGGGCTGTTGATGAGGGGCACCCCCCCGCTGGAGAACTGGCAGGAGCTCACCTCAAACCCATTGCAGAGAGGCTATCAGGGGAACACCTGCAGCTCTGCTGCTATTGGTGTTCTGGGGAAAGGGGCAGACAATACGCTCCACGGGATGAAGCACTCTCGTGACAGAAGCCTGGAGTGCAGCGGTGGAGGGATGTGGCCCCGGAACAGGCTATGCAAAGGACTATGATCCTTCCCACTAACGTGCATCAATCAGCACAAGTGTGAGGGGGCTGAGACCTGCCTTCCCCTCTTCACACACCCAGCGACTGGAGCTGCAAGTTCAACTGTTAAAGAGGCAGTCCTTGGGGTCCCCTCTTTGCTTAGCCCCAGCTGCAGTGGGATTCTGAGGAAGGATATACACCACGGCTGCCACAACAGGCCTTTCTTTTGATGCCTTTCCAGAGAGTGGCACTTCCAGTCTGAGCACACAAGAGAACGATGGAGCAGCACAGTACAGATGGGTGTCAAATGTGGGACACCCTTCCGGCCTTTGGTTTATGTGATGTCCTGCAAAGCAAGTTCCAGCACACATGGATGGTACAAAGTGCATAGACAATCCAGGGAGGAATGGCTGCAAGTGCCAGAGCCTCTGCCAGGCCAGCAGCAATCAGGGGAAGAGGAGGCAATGTGTCTTCTCTTTGATTTCCTCTGCTCAATGCTCAAGCTAACACTGAGATGTCAGGAAACAAGGAGCTTGGCCTCTATTTCAGAGTGATTCTTGCTTGGCTGGTGAAGAGCCTCTGCTGATTTAAGGGAAGAGACCTGTGTGTTTCTGTGGGCCATGCTGAAAGGTAACTGAGTTAGGGCAGTGGGACAGTGCTAGTATGGCTGTATTCACCTTTTTGTGCCCCCAGGACACTGGATGAGTGGGATCTGTGCTCACGCTCAGTGACCACATTTGGGAATGAAGGCAGTTTATTCCCAAATGGTATATGTAAATATCTATAAACAACCTATAAAGAACATGTGTCTACCAGGATATTTTCCATTGCTGAGTTACAGACATGGACCCCAACTCAAGAGCCACCCAAGAACTGATTGTGTCAGTTCTCCTTCAGGAGCTGTGTGCTTTTTATACGCTCTTTTTGCAAGTGTATGCAACATGTAACTATTGATTTGAGCCTATGTATACATTATGTATATAGAGATGCAGCGTGCTGAGAATGAATCCCACTGTGGCAATGGGCTGGCCAGTTGTTTCTGGCAGTTTTGTTCCCAGCCTGGTAACAGTGAGCTATTGTCTCAGGACAGAACAACTGTAGAGGGTAGGTTTACAGGCTGGATGTTAAAAAGAGTTTCCCAAAAGCATTGGGAAATGCAGGAAATCTTTAGGAAGAAGGTGTCCCTGTGATCCTAGGGAGCCTGAGGAGTCCATCAGACACAGGCAGTGCAGGGGATGGCTGGGACATGGCCGGATGCAGCCGTGGGGCTAGGCAATCTGTTCCACTGGGTGAAACAGAGAAACTGCTACTGCTGCCATCTGTATCTAAAGGCACAAAAATCTTTCGGGGAGGTTGGTGGGGACAGCATACTGCCACTAAGGGACCTTTCTCTCTGTGTCCACTTCTGCTCCCCACTTCTCAAAAGCAGGTTCCTATCTGCACTTTTCCCTGCAAAAGATAATGTAGAGAGCAGGGACAAGAGGTGACTGCTGTTAGAAACAACAACAGCAAACATGGAAAAAAAAATAAGTTTAAAAAAAGATGTTTTGTACTTATATTGAGTTTCGTGGAAATGACTATTTATTTTGAGTTTGTGGCTGCAAGGAAGGAAAGAATAAGCTTCTATCTCCACCACAGGATCTGTCTAGTCCTGGGTGGTTGATGTGCCTTGCTGGCACCCAGGGGCTGCACCAAGCCCTGTGGCTACTGTGGGACATGCTGTCTGCCTCAAGCCCCATGGTGCTCTGCAGAGTGCAGTGGGGCTTTGCTCCTGCTCCTCACAGACATTGTGGCAGGTGAGTGGGCAGTTGAGCCTCTTCCTGAGGGACTTTCAGGTAACAAGTGCAGCTCAAGGCATTTCTGTCCTTCCCCACCAGCATGTTGGGGCCTTCAAGGCCCAGGCATTAGCTGAGGGCTTTCTCATCTTTGGATGCCACTGGACTCTGGGCAACTGCCATCTGAGATTGATTTAAGAGCAGCTAACTGGGACAATACCAGATAGAGCAGCACAGATAATGAGCGTGGGCAACCAGGGCGGGTGGCTGAGGTACCTTTGAATTGTGAGAAACTCCCAGATGCTTTTTGATGCTACTCTTACAGCAGTACCTCCACTGTGTGTCTACCACATACCTGATGAGGAAACATGACCCTTGTTTTCTCACATGAACACTTGTGATATAGTCCATGCCTCTGCCAGCTCAATATGTGTCTGTGACAGCAAGTGAGTGCTCAGGTGAAGCAAAGAGTATCTGTCTGGTGCTCATCAAAAGGGTGTTAGGGTTTTATTTGCAACATTTGAGGTGCTAACTTCCCTCCATAGGCAAATTGATCAGATACCAGTTGAGAAGGGAGAGGATGTAGAAAGAATATCCTCCATGTGGACTCTTGGAAGCCCCATACTCAGTTTCTGAAGCCCACTGAAGTTTCTTAAATAGGCTGGACAGCAAAGGTTCTTTAGATGATGAACAGCATAAGTGCCAGTCAGCCAGAGTTATTGATGCAGAACTGATATGAACATTGCACAGACTGGATTTAATTTCATTATTAATTATACCAGGAGAACTCTGGTATTGATAGGTGCTTTTATTAAGCAAATATCAAGGAAATAATTTTTGGCTCCAAAAGAAGAGGTTTGCATTTTCAGACATGCATGGGAAGGGCAGTCCCCTGAACACTAAATTAAGATGAAAACCTGTGATCAGGAAGCTTGGTGAGATGTGCCATTGCTGAGGCCCTGGGTGACACCAGCTGTGTGTGCTGTCTTTCTCAGAAAGGGGACCATACCAACACTTCTGCATCAGTGCATCCCCTGCTTGAGCCTTTACCAAAATCAGACATTATATAGTCAAAGGCACCCAGTTAGGCATGCAGGTCCTGCAAGGTGGGTGTCTACAACAGTGCTTGCACTTGTATGTGTCCATCTTCTGTATCTGCTCGTAGAACTGAGTGCAATATACTATACACACAAGAGAAGCAGCTGTCACCTTGCTTCTTTGCGGTGTGCATGCTGCTTTTTTCACAAACCTTAACAAGTCAGTGCATCAGCTGAGTGGTGGCAACTGGCCATCCATACAGCATGGATACAGTGGTGTGTCTTGCCATAAATCTTTTTGCTAAAGATTGAAAGAAACCTTTTGGGTTTTGTTTTGTGGTTGTTTTTTTTTTCCCCCTCTTTTCCCTCTGTTGCAAGGTAGCATCAGAAGCAGAGGCAGCCATGCTGTCTCAGCTGAAGCAAAGGAATCAGATAAACATGGATGTTGCAAAGGCATCGTTAACCTTGTGAATTTAATATTGTGAATTTGACACCTTTTCTCCCACCTCTCTTCTCTTTGTAGATTGCTGTTGTCCCTCCTGGACACTCTTCTCATTGTGAATTGTGAGATATCATTCCTTGTTATCTGCTCTGCAGGTCACCTTGTGAGTGCTCTGAGAATATTAATCACCCCAGTCCTGACTGAAAATTCTCAATCTTTCAGTTTTCTGGTTTCATTCAACTGAATGAAGCATCTCATAATATGTATAGTCCCATGACTACAAGTCCCAAAGAAAAATGTGGGCTGCATAGCTCCTCAGTCAAAGCAGGCTTGAGTAAGGTAGGTGGACAATGGCAGACTCAGCTCTCAGACAAATCAGACAGTAACAGAAGAGATCAATTGCTGCCTGATACATGTGTGTTTGAGTCAGAAATTCGTGTTGTGCTATGATACTGCCTGAACTAGAGAAGGCGGGTTGTATTAACATGCACTGAGCATGAGGATTACAGAGGCTTCAGACTGGAAAAATAAGAGAATCACACAGAGCTTTCTGACACTAAATATCAAAAATTCACCACAAGGAAGAGAGTAATTTCATATTAAAATGCCTACGTTTCCTTGGCTGCAGAGCTTACACCTTTTCCTTATCCCTTCAGGCTTCATTTCCTTATACGCTTCTGAGGCCACACATCTTCATCCCTTGCTGCTGTTCAGGGAATGTAGCCCTGCATACCCCACATATGGGTGTGCAGCACTTCAGGCATTGCTGTGGGATAACACCTGAAAAGATTACCATAACACAGGTCTCTATGTGTAATACCAATGGTTCATTTAAGTCATTATGCTTAATTTTGGCAATGATAATGAGTAACCATGTACTCAAGGCCTTGAGTAACATGTACTAGTGAGAGGTGTCCCTGCCTATGGCAGGGGATTGGAACTAGATGATCCTTGAGGTCCCTTCCAACCTTACCATTCTATGATTCTATGATTCTATGATTCTATGATTACAGTACTGGCTTTGTTTCTTTTTTTCAAATTTGGTCCCTTCTAGCATTGAAGCCAGGCTTTTACCTGTCTGTATTGCTGCATATCATCAAATGTTGTCTATAGGCACAAAATTGCCCTCCAACAGCCTGCCTCCTCTCCTGGAAGCTGTGGTTGAGAGTATGGTTGCCATGGTGGTAGCAAGACAATTAAAATGGCTTTATAACCAGCTGAAGGTGCCAACTGTTTCCAGGATACCATGGATTCAAATCAATCTATTCTCTGATAGACCTTGGAGTGAAGCCAGGTCCAATGACAGCAGTTGGTGGCTTTTAATTTTTGTTTCCTTCTTCAGCCCTCTAGGGTTAACGTTCCTGCATGGGTTTGAAGCTGCAGTTCAAGATGAAAACAAAACCTCCATCCTTTCTGGATGTGGTATCTTTAATTTTGCATCCTTTAGTTTGGTCTACATAGCACAAAAATTTTATAAAGTTATTGCCATGCTTCTGAACTCTTGACCTGCAAGAAGCTGAAGTAGCTTTCTTGCATTGACTGGTGTGGGTGCTGTCCTTTAGCTGAGCACAGGCAATAAGGGATCTCTTTGTTAGAGTCCTAACAGGCTGCACTGCTCCCCCTGCCAGGCCATTCCCTGTGGGTGGTGGGGGCTGGAAGCAATATGTTGGAAGCCACACTGTATCCCAATTGCCTGGGATTCAGAGCTGTCAAGCATAGTACAACTTCTTCCAGAGCACCAGGAAAAGAAAAGGCAACTTAAACCTTTTCATGACCTGCTGACACGTGAGTCTGGTAGGAACTGACTGTCTGTGAATCTAGAGGAATAGTAGAGGGGTTTGGATATCTGCCACTACTAAAGGGTTGTATTTCCTTACAGGTAGTGATGTGAGCTGAAGGGCTCCTCCAACATGCATCTGGTTCTTCCATCCAGCTTACATGTATCTGCATTGTGGTGTAGGTGCTGCCCTGTGCTGAGTCAGCACTAGAAATGGATGTATAGCCATTTAATGAAGGATTTGTGGATGTATAGTGCCTTTCTAAGGGCTTCTTCTATCTTTGCCATGACTCAAGAGGAGCTGAATTCCCATTTTAGAGAGTATCGGACTCTCGTATAGCCCTGAGGTAATTATGTTATCCCAGGCAGGCATCTGTGTCCTGCCTACCTGACTCCTGAAAGTCTGGGTGAGTTTGCAGTGTGAGGCAACAAGATGGCACAAAATGGCACTTCCCTTTGCTACCACTTTTCCCCACATTTCTAGATAATTTAGCTCAGGGCTGCTCTGTGTGGCACTGGACACTTCATTGATACAGGTGCTAGAGCGGGTTTCAATTTCAGGGCTTTTCTGCAGGTTGTCATGGCACTGTCCAGCTCAATGTTCTCCACTTTTCTTTTTCTTGCATTCTGACTTACAGGCAGAATGCTTAAGCCAAACACAGTTATCAGTATTAAAATTAACCCAAATCTATCTTAGGCTTATGGCTCTGCTTAAACCTCCTAGAGTTGTGAAGCCTGTTTCAGATGCTGCTGGTCTCTGTCTTTGCAATCAGTCAATAGCATACCATCGATCACTGTATATCATTTGCTTTAGGTTATCAGGCCTTGCACAAGTCGCCTGAATTTGTAGTGTGCTCATAGATTTGCTGTCTCTTCTCTCTCTGTTTGGATTCACCTGATCCCTCCAGCTGGAGGAGTCTGCAAACAGCCTCACAAAAGGGGCACTCCACCTGGGCAAATGCTCCTGGTATCTGCTTAAACAACAGATTTGTAAGCATTGGCCTGCTCCATTAGTCTCCAGGTTAGAGGCTCATTGAAAGACACCAAGGTAAACCAAAACAGTTATCTGGAGGATTTTTCTCCCTTAGGAAACAGTTACCTTCAACATTTCCTCAATGACCAAAGAGAACAGATTGAAAAAGTCCTATTTTTCTAAAGATAAGGAAGTTAGCTATACAAATGGAAAGTTATGGGTTTCTCAAAGACTATATTTCAACATTTTTTTTTCCATGATTTCCCCTTGACACTATTAGGTCTTCCTGGCTCTTTGTTTTGGATGATTTTGTTTCAAAATACATTTAGGAGTTTAGGTTCTAATGAAGGATGATAATTACCCAAGAAACAATGAGCTTAACCAACCACCCTAGTTGAAATGATTTACTGCTTTCAAAGGAACTGATGCTAGCTTGCCTTTTGTCTTTCTACTCTAATATTCTTCTCTGGATACAATGACTTTCTGAATTGTTTTTCCTCCCTTCTCTTTTTCTTTTTCTTAAACAGAATGCTAAGTTCTTCCACCACCTAATTCTCTGCATACAAAGGAAGATTTAATATCCTCTAAATGACTATAGAGAACAAATCTACCAGATGGCAGACTTTGTTGCTCAAGGGGGACGCAGGCTGCTTTTCTCAGAGAAGTATTTCTATGTGGTTTTGAAAGACAGTCACTAGATGTATGAATATTTTCGTTAGTGGGGTGCTGTGATATAACTCAGGAGAGGTGCAAGAAGAAGGAAATACAGTTTATGATCAAAGGAAACAAATGAAGCTGCATGAGGAACCTTTTTTTGTTGATTTCTTGAACCTCTATGAGAAACAAGTTAACTGTGACCTTGAGCATCTCTGTGCCAGTGTTGAGATGTAGTGTCTGGATCTTAGGCATAGCTTTACAAACCTGAAAGATTTAAGAAAGTTACTATCATTCAAAGACTACCTTGCCAGATTTAAAATAAGGATCTCGCTGAGATGTAGTCAGTACTCTTCAGGAAGGGCATTCTGCTTCATTCTCTTTCTGTTTTTTCCTGTATCAGAAGCCATTTAACTAACAAGATTAGATGATTAAAAGGACTTTTTTAAGAGCAAAAGTTCTACATCTCACTTGTTTTGCAAGTATTTGGCTGAATAATTCATATGACACATAGCTAAAATATTTCTCTTCATAGATTGTCTGAGAAGAGTTCACAATATTTACATATGGACCTATTATTCAGATCTGTTTGCTAAATAATTTATTGGAATGTTCTGTGCTTCTGTGTCTCATTTGTGGCCCATTCCTTGAGAGATGTTGATATTCTGATGATGTGATATGTTTCTGTTCCCAAGTGGGTGAGTGTAACTTTCTGTAATTATTTTGTGATGTAAGTGGATGTTATTATGATTTTGAAATCTGTTTTCATGCCAAATTCACACTTGGTGAGTATTCCTACCAGAAAATGTGTTCTCTATGATAACTGTGGAAAGCAAACATGAAAAAGGAAGGAACACAGTCAAAGTGAATCCAGAAAAAGATTCGGATGACCAGAAATGTGTTTGCAGGACACACTTGTCTCTGTTGTAAAGCAATGTGGGGAAAGAAGAACCCTCAGGTTTATAAGGTTGAAATTGTTATATGCCAACCAGCTACACATCCTGCATGGACAACTTGGAAGACAATCATCTTAGACCTACTACCAAGCAGATATGAGCCACAGTCACTTGTGTTCTTCTTAGGATATAGGTTACACAGCAAAGTGTCAAGCAAAGCCAAGTGTAAAGTTACACATCAAATGAAGAAAAGCAAGAAAATAGAAGAAGGGCATACTAACGGGCTGGCAACAATCTCAGTTTTAGAAATGAAGAAAATAGAGCATTTTATATGTCTCCAAGCTAACACAATAGCCTGCAATAATGGCCACTACCTGATACCTTGGAAAGACTAATTTCCATCATGATCTAGCGGTCAGCTTTCACCCTGAATTTGGAGATCTGATCCCTTTATCTTTGCAAGTGCTGCTGGAAGACCTGCCTAGTAGCAAGGAAAAAAAATAAATGATGTGATGGTTTGGGAGTTCCCTGCCCCCCACACTTTGTAAAATGACCCAGACTAGAACTCAGCCAGCTGGAAGTTAAGGAATGAAGCTCTGTTTACAGCTCAGCACAATGTACAGCAGATATATACACTATAGACAGGAATAGTTACAGAAATATACAAGTTAAAGGTAATACAGCAACACAACTCCCCTCCCAGAAATCAGAGACCCCAGGAGGGGCTCCCAACCACCCTTCCACCTTCTCCCCACCCCTATACCTTACCCCAAGGTTTGCCTTACACACAAGGTAAATTAGGAGGATCGGTCAGGGGGGTTAGAAGAAAAGTGGTTAGTGAGGTTACTCAGCAGAGAGGAGAAAAGCCAGAAGCTGCTAGACAGCCTGAGACGCTGTACCCAAGAGACTGTCTGCAAGCCCGAGTGGCTTATCTTTGTGTTGTATTCTTTCCTTAAACATCTCAGCAACGCTATGAGTGAAGTAGACATCACCATTGTTTTCCTTTCACAACCTATAATATAATTTTCTTCATTAAAATATTCCAATTAGCCTCAAACCATCACAACAGCCCATTCATCCTGGTGCTGCATCAGGTAAAAAACAAATGTTTACCATGAACATTAATTCTCTACCGACCTTTGCTTCAAATCACGTTTGCTGTATGCCAATATGCACATTAATATAGTCAGAGAGAGACCTCTCTCTCACAGAAAGGCAGCTGAAGTATGTTTCTTCGACTGTGAAAGAGCTTATTTACAAGGTCCTGCAATGACAGGACAAGGGGCAATGGGCTTAAACTGGCAGAGGGGAGATTTAGACTGGATGTTAGGAGGAAGTTCTTTACAGTGAGGGTGGTGAGGCACTGGAACAGGTTGCCCAGGGAGGTTGTGGATGCTCCCTCCCTGGATGTGTTCAAGGCCAGATTGGATGAGGCCTTGAGTAACCTGTACTAGTGGGAGGTGTCCCTGCCTATGGCAGGGGGTTGGAACTAGATGATCCTTGAGGTCCCTTCCAACCTTACCATTCTATGATTCTATGATTCTATGATAAATGCAAATGGGATGCCTGTCACAACACAGCCATATAGCTCAATGGCCAAAATCAGCTATTCTGGGTTCCGTCCCAGCTATCAGTTGGGAAAATGGGTTGCGATTTTCTCCCTCTCTAGTTTTCATATATTTCTCTAAACTTCAAAGGATGTCTTTGGCCCAATTGGAAAAGTCACTGGCTTTTTTAGAACTTTGGCCATGTCTATTCAGGGATGGTCTGTTTTACATATGCTCTATATCAAACTCCCTGGTTCACTCTCCTCATTATGTTAGTCTGAGATGCTTCCCTTGACAATCCTTACGCATAAACTATTTGGTCACTACATGGGTGTGTCCTGACACCCAGCAATTCCTTGGTGTGTTCTATGCTCTGCCAACTTACTGGCAGTATATTGTGGGGCATCTTGCTGAAACTACAGAAATACTCATCTGGAGGGGTAAGTATATGAAACTGGCAAACTCTCATGAATACTCATCTGGAGGGGTAAGTATATGAAACTGGCAAACTCTCATGATTCACATCCTTTCCTGCCATCCATTAGTGTTACTGGCACCATTTTCAAATTACTATTGGGCAGCAGATGGAGCACATGCTGCTAAGTGCTATGACTATAAGATAAATTAATATGCATGGGATTATGCACATGCATTTGTAGTTAGGCAAGCAGAAGAATTTGTATCTGGGATTTCCTAAGATGCTGGATTCTGAGGTGATACAGCCGTATGAAGATGTTGTAGGAAGATGAGATCACATTCTGTGGAGTGGTTATGTGAAGAGTTTAACTTAACAAAATATTTGTTTTAGAGCTCATAAAGGCAGCAAAGACTGGCAGGACACAGGTAGTGATGAAGAACTGAATGGCCACTGCCACTGGCAAAGCTTTTGGATGACAAAGACCAATTAGAGATGTGAACAGAGCCCAGAGCCACAAGAGAAAAGCATAGCCATGAATGGGTCAGTCCAAGTAGTAGATGCCTCTGGCATCTGGAGCTCACCAGCTGGGCTTGAGATATCACCTACAGCAAAAGTTGTCATGGGGAATTGAAACAGGGACGTTTCTGCTCCATCACGTCATAAGTTTGGAAATGTGTAGGAACTGGTGCTGAGATTAAAGGGTTATAAATGACTGACACATATAACTAGTGTTTTCCAGCAGGAAAAGGATTTTCAGAGGCTGCCCAATCACTATAAAATTTTCACTGACAGTAATGCGACATGGAAAGGTCTGTGGTGCTGGAAAAAATTATTGGTTATTGGAAAAATTTGGCCTAGGTATGGAGATGAAGAGGGACTACTTGCTTCTAGAGAGGATGTGAACATTATAGCTCCTCTTCTTGTTCTGGACATCTGGATTCAGTGTAAGCTCTGTTTTCCAGACCAATTAAGCTCATTTTTTCAGTAGTTTCATCATGCAGGAAGAATTATTTAGCTTTGTGTGGAGTCGTTGCAGATGATCATTGGCATGTACCATGTACTTCAGGAAGGTGGATAGGAGGGAGGTGGTACTTCATGAGAAGGGTGGGTGTTTCTCATTGTGATGTGCCTCATGTGATAAGGGCCTGAAGCTTTGCTTTCTTTTTTTTTTTTTTTTTTTTTTTTTTTTGACATTGGTAAGAAGAGAGACATCCTGAAGGAAATATTGGAACAGGAAAGTCGAGTGGGAACAGGAAGCAAAGTTTAATATTTCAGGGTGATGGGGAAAGCATCTCTGCAAAGTGGCCGAAATAGTCATGACCACAACAAAATGGATGTTTGTTGTGATGAAGACAGAATGTGAATCTGGCCTACAAATGCACTGTAACCAAGGAAATATCCTGCTGTTTGATGTATTGATGGCGTATGGGCATGATCTGTCATTTAAGGGTCGAGCTGGATCTGCTTGACCTTTTCCACTCAAAAGCACCACAATGAATCAGAGTGAGAAAAGTAATGCACGATGGGTTGAATCAAAACACAAAGACTGCAGCAAGGGAGCATACAAACAGCTGTGAAAGATGTCCATTTAGACTAAGGATGTATAGGACCACAGAAAGGTGACAAAGTGGGTCTGGCAGTTATGAGAGCTCCAAGATGATATGTGTATGCATGGGGTTCTCTGTGACAAATCCAGTCTCCCTTGTATTTCCCTCTGTATTTCCCATACAATCCCTCATTTCAGGGTGCCCTCTTCATAATCTTTAGGAACACCTCAGAAATTGCCATCTTCCTGCTGCCTCTGCAGCCCCTCTGCTGGGATATGTTCAGTTGTCTGTGGCACAGATTCTCTCATACATTTTTTTCCCATTCAGGTATCTGTCAGCCTCCTTGCATGCGATAATGCTCCTCTCCACACAGGTTGTGAGTTAGAAGCGCTAAGGCACATGATAAAACCTCTAAAAGCTTATTGTCCATTCCCAGTTTCCATGGCAGCCATAATAAAATATTTCTTTTCCCACATTTCAGGAATGGCATTCACCTTCTTTCTTCCCACTTCAGTTTCTTTCAGAAGGAGATGATGCTTACCTAGACTGTTTCCCCAGGGACAGACCCCCTATGGCAAAGGTTCAGTGTGCTGCCTGTGTCCCCCACAGCAGATGTTAGAGTGAACAGGGCAGCCCTGAGTAACTGGGGAACATCACCTTGGTACAAACATCCTGGGCTCCAAACAGATCTCGTCTGAAGAGGCAATGGTTGTACCAGGACCACACCAGGAACTGGTGTCTGACAGGATTGCTCTTCTCTTGCCTGCAGAAAAGGAAAAGAGCCAGGTCTCTCCCAGAAGACCATCTTTGCCTTGCAGGTCAGTGCTGTGGCATATGGGATTTGATTTCCCTTACAAAGGACCTACGGATCAGCATTAGCACTCTCCGTATTAACTAACTTTCTGTGCTGGTTTGAGGATAATTGGAATATTTTAAGGAGAAAAATTAGATTATAGGCTGTGAAAAGAAAACGATGGTGATGCCTACTTCACTCATAGGCTTGCTGAGATGTGTAAAAGCAAGGACACAAACATAGATAAGACAGCCAGTCTGTCAGAGTCTGCTGGAGTCTGTTTCTCTTCTGTTTGAATCTGTGTAACCCAACTAATAATTCTGCTTCTAACCCCCATCACCAATCCTTCCAGCTCACCTTGCATATAAGGCAAGCTCTGGGATAAGGTAGAGGGGTGGAAAGAAGGTGGAAGGGTGGTTGGGAGCCCTTCCTGGGGACTCTGATTTCTGGGAGGGGTATTGTGTTTCTGTGTTACCTTTAACTTGTATATTTCTGTATATAGCTGTAAATATTTTTAATATAGTGTAAATATCTGCTTGTATATTGTGCTAATCTGTGAATATAAAACTTCATTCCTTAACTTCCAGCCGGCTGAGTCTAGTCTGGATGAATTCATCGGCAGGGGAGGGGTGGGGGGGGGGGTTATTCCCAAACCATCACACTTCCCCAGCAATCTTCCTAGGCACTTCCCGGTAC
>VWZE01004073.1:93765-151278 GCA_013396675.1 Eubucco bourcierii
GCAATAGAGTACACTGAGCACCTGTGACAACTAATGCCCTGTATTTCCAAACTTTTGAACTGCCAGGACACCTAATGATTCGGTTCTCTCCACTATCCTTTTCCTCCTCCTGGCTGGAGGCAGGGCACCCCTAATGCTGAACACGGCATGTGGGGTGTGCACAATGATTTGTGTTGTAAAAGAAACTGCAATTACTAGAATAATTGCAGTTACTCTGGGGAGCTGGAGAAATGACAGCTACTTTTCTGGAATTGTTGCCTCTGTTTCTGCCTTCTCACAGCTAAGGATTTAATTTCTCTCAGTGAAATATTCCAATTAGACTCAAACCAGCACACAGAGAAAGGCAGTTCTAGAGCTTAGCCTCAGATTTGGTCAGCTGAACCTAACATGTTCTAGGTGAGACATTCAAGACCTGAAGAATGCAGCTGTTGGCCTGAAACTTGGTTGGAAAGTTTCCAATCAACCACTGTTTGAAATGAGCCTTTGTGGACCCTGCCCAGGGAGGTGGTGGAGCTGCCGTCCCTGGAATTGTCCAAGAAAAGACTGAATGAGGCACTTAGTCCCATGGTCTAGTTGATTGGATAGGGCTGGGTGATAGGTTGGACTGGATGATCTTGGAGGTCTCTTCCAAACTGGTTGATTCTGTGATTCTAAAGACCAAATGGCCTCACTGAGAAGTCATTCAGCATCTATTAATGGAGGTTTCTTATGGGCCCATCAGTATCAGCAAATGAAAGGCTCCATGTATAGGCCATCTTTCACTCTGCTTCATCCTTGTCTTGCTCCCTGGCATGATGTGGAGGGCAGCATGCACCAAGGACCATTACTGAACCAGCAGCAGGGGCCAGGCTGCATCAGCTTCATCAGTCCTCCACACACAGTTGTATTACAGACTGGGAATGGCTAATCTATGCTAGTTTGATTCACAGAATCACAGAATATGAGGGGCTGGAGGGGACCTTGAAAGATCATCCAGTCCAACCCTCCTGCCAGATCAGGATCACCTATATCAGATCACACAGGAATCATGAATCATGCCTGACCTGATTTTATTTATTATATCAGGCCTAGACTAGCCAGCAAAGTTGGTATGGGAGTGAGTAGCACAACAGGCACTTTTCATGCCTCTGGTGTAACAGTTCCTCTGGTGTAACATCTCCTTAATGAAGGTTTTGTAGGAACAGGCATGCTGTTTTACCAGGATGATGTATGCTGCACTACAGTTTTTTGAAATTCCCAAGGTGACCAAAATCCTCAGAGCTGCCCAGCTCTTCTGGACATATTAATTGTCTTTACAGTGATGGTGCTGTAGACTGCCCATAAATAGCCAAATTCCTCATAGACTCTTTACGTGGTCTTGGACCCTAGATGGTCAGCATACAGAATGGGGAGTGGGAGTGATTCATGATTTGAGGATATTAGCTAACATTATTTCAGATTTTCAGTTATCTGGTTTATGTTCTTTGGAAATCAGCCTGGAATTACTAGGTCTGTGGAAAGAAAGGTATTTGGAGAAGGACTTGAATAAAAGGACTAAAGAAGGGATTGGCTGCCCAGCTAATTCCACATTGCAACCATGACGATCTCATCTATCTTCCAGCCATTCCCATTATATCTAAATAGACCTGTTGTAATGAAACATTGAGAGGTGAAAGAGGGGGTTAATGTACTAGCCTGTTACTGCTGAAGATACTATTTTCAATTTGATGGAGGTCATGAAGGAAGATAAGTGTGATTGTCCCTGCTGATTCTTCATGGATTATCTGGTGGGTAATTTTCCTGAAATCTTCTGGTTTTGCATTAGTTAAGAATCTGTGTAAGTGACTTTGAGGGAGGATACTGCTTATATCCTCTTGAGTTTAGTTCCTGTTGTACTTATATTACCTGGAGTTTACTCTTCTGGTGGGATGAATTTTCCTTCTCACAGGTAAAGCAAAGTAGTACCTTCCCAGAGGCCTGTAAAGCATGCTGAGCCAGAAAAGTCAGCCCTACAGATAGGTTGGACTAAAGAGCAAGGTGAACAGATTAAACTAGATAAATATTTAAAGAGATGTAATTAGGACTAATATGGCCTCAGTCCCAAGGTTCATTTTCATACATGCCCATGGCAGAGAAATAACTAATTTTTCCTCATGCTTTACCTTATGTTTTTGACAGAGCTTTTCACTCCCTAAGAAGTTCCTGGATGGCAGTGCCTCTCTTGGAGGGGACAGCAGAATTGTCATGGCTTTCTATGAGTCCAGGAAAGATCCTAGAGAGGTTTCAGAAGCAAGTAACGGGAAGATGCTTGCTTTTGCCAAGGTGTCACTCTGTGCTGCTGGGGTCTGAGGCAAGGAGGCAGAGGTTCCCCAGAAAGATGGAAGCTCCCATACAAAGCCTAGCAGGAGCCATTGCTAAGGACAAGTGTTCCAGTGTCATATACCCACAAACACCCTCTTCCTGGTGGGATGACTCTAGCTCATCCTTGGCCTCAAGACCATGTATTTGTGACTCAGCTGTCACAATTCTTCCTGAGGCATGTAATCTCACAAGCTAAAAATGCTCTAGTTGGTACAAAGCACAGTATTCTTTTGCTTAGCAACATGTTGTTTCCATGAACACCTCATGCCACAAGGCTCGTTGTTGCCTCATCATTCATTAACCAAGCCCTCTGCAAGGTCTCCATCCTTGGATGGAAGTTAAGAGTTGTCACAGCTCCTCCCTTCCCCTGCTGTTATGTTTTGCAGCACGAGACACCTTCCTGTGACACAAAAAACAGTGGGACAACCCAGGTTCTAGGTCATCATGGTAGCCGTCCTGAATTTTGTGCCCCCTGAAGTACAGCAGAAGCTTACCACCTTGGCACCACCATTTCCAGGCAGGGACAACACAAGGGGCCAATTGCTGAAGGAGAGTTGCCTTTTCCTCCAGATGAGGTCTGAGGTCTTCCTCAGAAAAAGAGAGTGAATGACACCCAGATGCTTTTACATTGAGGAAGGATTGGATTGGAAGGATTGAGGAAGGAAGGAATTCAGAAGGAATTTGTAAGGAATTCAGAAATAATTCAGAAGGAAGGAAGGAATCTGGAAGGAAATAATTCAAAAAGAATTTGGAAGGGAGGAAGAAAGCTTGTGAGCACACCTGTATGATACTGGCCAATGGGCCACATCCAGACACACGTCTCTGAAAGTGCTCACAGAAAGAATTCACATACACAAGCAGGTGGAGGAAAAAAAAATAAAAAGAAAGTGGGAAAAAAAACCACTCAAATCACCCTTGTTTGCTGCCCTGCTTTTCCCCATAGCTGAATTCATTGTGTCTTACTCCTGCTGTCTGTACGCCGGCAGTACTCCCACAGCATTGACTTTAATAGGAGTGCAGATTGCAGGATCAGGCCCACGATATCTTGGAAAGGATGAATAATGATCACTATGTGGAGAAATACTGCAGTTTGCAACTCAAAGAACACTTCAGATCTGCTTAGCAATTTGTAACACCCACAGTAGCACACTGTGTAAAGCTGCAGTTATGAGACAAATCGCTTCGCCATTAACTGTGGCTCTGGGATGTGCCTCACGGCAGTGGGCACAGGGAGCTGGAAGGGATGGAGGGCAGAAGGACATTGTGTGTGGGGTGGTGTGAGAAGCCAAGAGCTCTGCTTTCTACAGCAGCAGCTGTGTTATTCCTTCATGGTTATTTTTTGGGCTCACAGCAATTAATCCCCAGGTAGCCTGATTCTAGTGTTTGTCCATCTGTGGATGGTTGTGCCACCTCTCAGATCTAGCCATCTCTCAGCAATGATGACTTTCCTTCAACAGCATGCCTGACAAAAGCAAATTAGGTGAATTTTTCAAAATTACAGTATTTTTCCCAAGTGGAAATCTCAGTGTTGTTTGATGAAACCTTTCATGTCCAACCAATTGGAGTTTCCTTGGCCACCCAAGGTGCTGCTGGCAGTTATCCAACCTTGCTTACACCTGAAATATCTCTTTGCCATGCCAGAGGACAACAGCAGGGCAATAAAAGTTCATTGTAAGGTCTTCCCTCTTTCTTATTTAAGCCTTTGACATCCTGCTGGTTTTCTGGAGGCAGAAAACCTCTCCAGATGCAATATGCACTTGGCTGACCTGGGATTGTTTCACACTATCAGGAGATACTGAAATGCTCAGGGCAGGAGTAAGTAGCAGATCCCAGTATCAACCACCAAAATCTGGTTTAATCAAATGGTGCTTGATTTGTACCCACTGCTGGCCTTGCCTGGACCACAGTGAGAGTAGGCAGCCTGAGCAAGTGTTGTAACCCCACAGGGAGAGATGTGCAGAGACCCCATGTCAGGAAACATTTTTATCAGAGTTAATCCTTCCCAGGGCTAGTTCTGGAGAGCCTTAAAATGGTTTATGACTGAGAAAAGTCCCAGAAAAGAGGGCCAAAACTGAAGAGCTCACTGAAATCAGCCAGAAGATGCCAAAGGGTGACTAACTCCATTATTTGCTCTCTACAGCTATCTGAAGGGAGGTTGGAGTGAGAAGAGGGACAGTCTGTTCTTCTTGATGGCAAGAGACAAGACTAGAGGAAATGGTTTCAAGCTGCACCAGGAGAGGTTTAGGCTAGCTATTAGGAAATATTTCTTCACTAAAAGGGTTATAAAACACTGGAATGGTCTGCCTGGGGCAGTGGTTAAGCAGCATGTGGACCTGATGCTTAGGCACATGGTTTAGTGTTGACCCTTCAGCGATGGGTCAAGCGTTGCACTGGATGGTGTTAGAGGCCTCTTCCAACCAGATATATTCTGTGATTCAGCCTTCAGAGTAGATAAAGGCAGCACGTCATAGCAAAACTATCCTGTTCCACAGGACTGAAGCCTCAACCTATTCTCCTCAAATTACCAGCTGGCATCTTAGCAGTCCTCTCAGATTTGGGGTGGGTGGGGGCAGCAGTAGAGGGATAACTTTTCTTTTTAGCTTATAGGAAGGGAGCAAAGATGCTAACTCTGGAGCCAGCAAACTCTGCAGCTGAACACCCATCCTTGCCACAGTGGTGATGAAGGGTAGATTTAACTCAACCTTGCCACCTCTGCCCCTCTTGTTGCCAAAACTCTCACATCACAGATTCAATGAACCTCAACCACTCTCCAGTTATAATTTGGTGGGTACCATATGATGACAAAAAGCATTGGCAGAGACACTACAGCCATCAGGCAGGAGGACATTTACAACAAATTCTTCACAAAAGGTTTGGCCAGAGTGACCTGTCTCTGGCGTGCCATCAGTCCAGAGTAGACTGCTAAGCACAAGACTCAAAGACAGAAAAGGAAAGACCTTGGACATGCTGGAAATAAAAGTGTGGTTTGAAAGGCAGGGATAGGCAGGACAGTAAGATATCTTAAAGAATCTACACGAATCGTATGATCACATTTAAGTATGATGAGGCCAGTGAGGAGATCCAGGTGGACTGGGGAAATAGACAAAAGAGTCATGGTCTCAGTGCAAGCTTTTATCTCATTTCTAAGAAAAGTGTTTGGAGACCTTGAGTGAGAAGAAAGGGTAGCAAGATAAACAGAGCAGGCAGCTGAATCCCCTCAAGGTTTTGAAACAATGATCAAAGGAAAATGCAAAAGAGGAACATTCCCTCAGAAAGTCAGAGGAATAAGATTCATAGCCCAATAGTGAAGATCAGGTATTAGAGGAGGTATTTCATCTTCTACAGGGAATCCAGCTTGTCTTACAAAAGAAAAACATATGCTCATGCTGCAGGAAGAGCATGAGCAGGGCAGAGAAGAAAGGCAAGTTTTCTCCTGCCTAGTGTATGGGAGACACCATAGGTCCTATGTGTTGGATCAGGGCTGTGGAAGAATGTGTGAAAAACAAGACACTATGTGCAAAGGGGAAAAAATCATGACAAAAGGTGGTCAGTAGGTCACACACAGAGTCTGTGCAATCTCCATCCTTAGAGATTTTCAAAGGAAAGGCCCTGGGTAACCTGGTTTAATCTTGAAGTTTTTCTTGCTCTAAACAAGTGGTTGGACCAGATGATCTTTAGCAGTTTCTTCCAACCTAAAATGCTTCATGATTCTGTAACTATGATGGGAAATTATCACAGGGTAATGATTCAAAGTTTTAAGATATTTGACTGATGTACTGGAAACTCAAGCATTGCAATACTTAGAGAGTTGGAAGAGAGCTTACAAGAAAATAGCTCAGCAAAACCTAAGCTAGTCCTAGAATGATTCTATCAACCAAATTCAACCTTCCTCAGCTTGGTCACCGACTGGGGTAAGTTACATGTCTGTGCTCCAGTTGTGCATATGAAGGATTTTACCAGCCAGCATTTTCACTGGGCAAAGCATCTCCACTTGTAAAGGAGCAAAAGAGCATCTCCACTTCTTGTAAACAGTCAGATGCTTTTACTTTACATGCCACATTAAGAAAAGTTTTATTGTTGGGTTTGGGTAGTGTTGTGCTGATGGAGGAGAAGTTGGAACTTTTCACAGTCTCAAGGTATCTTTGCAAACTTCATCCTACCAGCCTCAGGAGACAGTGTTTCACCTTAATGTGCTTCAAACAGGCTGCTGGAAGAGTAAGCCCCAGGTCATGAACCCTGTAGTCCCAACTAAGAGCAGGAGCTGAAAAATAAAAACTAAATTAAATCTTAAAAACGAAAGTGGACAAAAAAATCCTGTGACACAGGCTAGTCGTCAGTGACACCAATGGAGACATTTGACTTTGCGGCTGTCAGTCAACCAGGACTGAATATCCCAAACCAATCACATTTGATCATTATTTTTTCATTCATACCTTGGGGCTTCACTACAGGACAAGCATCCTACAGAGTCAGATATTAGGTACACAAAATATACCCACTCTCCTCCATCATCATAGTGAAATTTCCAGTCTATTTTCTCCCTCAACCCGTAATTTTTTAGCAGATGCTTTTGAATGAAGGAAATAAAAATGAGAAACAGCTGTTTGATGGCTACTGGGGGGCCTGGGATGGCAGCAGTAGTCTGGGCTCAGAAGGATTAATTGTCAGTGTGCACGTGGATGGGGTCAGAGTTGGAAAATAAATGCAGTTTATCAGGGAGTTACGGAAATAAAAGAATGAATCACATTGCTCTCATCACCATAGATGACGTATAAGTAGAGTTAATCAGCACTGAATGAAAGCATATTAACTCAAGGAGAATTATTCATGCACTGCAGGTGTTTTTGCAATCCTTGTCCATGGAAGTAATGAGTGAGAGCAGTAATTGATGTCCAGCCCATCTCTGGCCAGCAGCTATTGCCCCTTCTGGACTGAATTAATCTTCCAAATTGCTATGCTGCTTTACAACACATATTTCAACATAATGATCTTTTACTTATTATTATTTTTGCTAGCTAGTGAGTTATCGAGATTGATAGCATCCTTTGAAAGAGAAATAAAGAACCCAAGGGAAAGTGATAATTCATTGAACTTTTGAACTACCTCCAAGTCACTTCTCTGGGACTCGAAAATTATGATGTATTATTTATCTAGCCCTGGCTGCGCCTCTCCCAGTGTGGTAGGAAGCTTCAGGAGAGTAATAACAACACAGTCCTCTGTATGCTCCCCCTGAACACTTGGTGGAGAGAGTCTGATACTAATTTGCGTTTCAATAAGGGCTGTATTTTTCCTCTGTACCCACTTCTTAAAATAGCAATATTTTTATGTCAGGTTACCAATGCAGCCTCAATAGTTTCCTTCATCCTGGTCAGCTGAGCTGCTGCACACCACATCTCCCACAGCAGCACAAGGACTGATCCTCAAATAAGTGGGTGTAGCTTTTCTGGGTCCAGAGATCCTGCTGCAAGCTCTGTAGCCCAGATTCAGAAAAGTGCTTAAACAGAGGCTTGGCACAAGCATGTGCTCACCTTTCTCAATGAGATTAGAGCTCAGACAATAGTCCCTGGTCAACTCTAAACCCTGTTTAGTTCCCAGCAAAGGTGAAGACTTCCGTGGGTGATGAGAATGCAGCTTTCATCCACACTAGCAATGTTGGGTTTTCTGACGTTCACTTCGTTACCCTCCCTTCACCATTCCAGGCAAGGGGAAGAAGCTGGCATAGGGGTTGCTAAGGGGACCGTCCCCAGCCCACAGCACCTGCACTAGGATGGAGGCCACAGCAGCTGGGCTGACTGCACCGTACTGCAACAGTGGAGTCCCCCTTCTCTGAACACCTGAAGAAGTGCGGCAGGAGGAAGAAGGGCGAGCATGCCCTCCTTTGCCACTTCCATCATGTTTAGCCTTCGCCGCTCAAGGCTCCTTACTGAATTTATTCTGAGGATGCTCACAGGCATGTCAGCGAGCCTGCCTGCAGCTCTTACCTGGCTCTGAGAGCATCAAGTGATGCGCGAATACCTCCTTAACCCTTCGGAGGGGCAAATCCAGCCGTGCGGGTCGTGCATGGCGTGATATGCGTGAGGCCGTGGGGTTTCTCGGTTGTCCCCCCTGGGTGCCCCCGGCAGCCGCACCGCAGCCGCTGGGAGGGGGGCCCGGGGCTCTCTGGGCAGCAGTCGCCTTTCCTGTGCTCCTGGCTCCCTCTCGTGGGCCTCCCCAAGCGCACAGCTTCGGGGCCCCGCAGCTCCTGCCAGGATGCCCCTGCCCCAGGTAAGCAGCCCGGCAGCTCCCCCAGCCCCTGTTGCCCAAACCTAGGTAGTCATTCAGCCCAAGGCGCTGCGGGGATGGGTAGGAAATGGAGCAGCGGTTTGGTCAGGTGCATCGTTCTGGCTGCAAGGTGAAATAGAGTAATTTGAGCTAATGTGGTCAGCTTCACAACTATGCTCATGGTCCCAGTGATTGGGGACTGCTCAGTTAAGGTTCTTGCTTTCATGCCTTACCACCGGTTTTAGGAATGGATGTGCTGAATCCCACATAGAAAGACCATCCATTGATGTCACTCCTCTGCTCTTCCCTGCACTTCCTCAAACTGAAGTCTGCCGTAGTTGTGTCTCTTTCAGTGCTGCTGCATTTCCTTCCCCTGCTGCTCCACTTTGGTGTTGAGTCTACAGAGTCTACGTCTCTGTAGCATCTTTCATACACCCCACAACCTGGCCAAATCTTCATCTAAGTCTTCAGTTTGCAGTTATTTCAGAGAGCTGCCACCCTTCTCCTAGTTCCCAGCCTGTCTGACAGCTCCTCTGCCCCTTCTTGACTCAGTTCATCCCAGTTCTTACTTCATTTTTCACTACCCATAGCCCTGTGCCCGCTTGGAAACCCTTTTACCCTTCTTTTATCTCTCTCAGTACCTTCTATGCTGCTGTCTGCCAGGCCACTATCAGCACTGCTGTTTGCCTCTGTCACCTGACACCTTCCTGTCATCCCTATGACCTCAAATCACCTTAAAATGTGCTTATCCTGCTTTACTCCTTCCTTTTATTCTTTATTCTCATATGTCTTAATCTTTCGGTCCCAATGTTCCTTATTCCAGCCACAGCTCATTCTAAAACAGAAATAAAAAGTGACAACTCATTGCCCTGAAAGCTGCACCATGGACATGGAGCTGGTGTGAGGCTCAGGACATGCCTGCAGACATGAGGCTGTGAATTAGGATCTGCTGCTTTGCTGGAGAAACTCTGGAAGGTCAGTGAACTTTCATGTGCCTCTCTTTCTTTCCTTCATCTATCCTCTGTACTTCAAACTCAAGCTGCCAAGAGTAGAACAATTTCTTATTCTCCTATAGCAAGGTATCAGATTCAAACAGATCCTATTTTCTGTGTGAATCTAAGCTCTGACAACAACACAAATAATAACAGCAGGATACAGAGGTTGCAAAGTAAACCTTTGGCTAATGGCCATCTTGTAAGTGTAGTGATGGCCATTAGACTTGTACACATTAAACATCTATGAGCCTGCAGAAAATGTGTTTTTCAGTTCCACCTCATTTTCCAGTTGTGAGATACTCCATAAGACTTAGTGACAGTGTGTGAAAAAGGAGCTAGAAGGCACTTTTGTGTAGAGCAGCCAATGGATCATCCAATGTGCTTGATGTGCTTTATTTAGAAACATAAATCACTGACTACCAAAAATTTGTGAGGAATACCAGTAGATGACAATTCTATACAAGTAGATGACAATTCTACCTTTCCTTTCTCACAGGTTAGCTTTCCCTGGGCTCTCTGGTGCATTTAGCAAGCGGGAGCGTGCCTGGTCGCAGCTGGATCTTCCATGTTCTGTATCTATCCAAGAGTTCCTTTGCCTTATGGCACAAAGGGTATATCCTTTGAAGAGGAAAGCACACATTCTTTCTATGCAAGAATCTATTTACATGTCATTTGCTCAGAAAATTTAGCAAAGGTTGTCTGTNGTATCATTCAGAGTGGTGAACTTCCCCATTAAGACGGACCTCACTCATTAACCATTGAAAAGAGGCTAAAGGAAGCCCCAGCTCAGTTATGCTGCAGCATGCCAGCCATTCAGTGTGAAGCAGATTTCCTCTGCAAAGAGTTCACAGTGGAGAAACAAAGTCCTTGTGCAGAAAATGCCAGCAGACAAACACTGGTGGTTCAGCAGGAGAACTTGGAAAGTTGCTGCTCCCACTTATTTCAGCATGCATGGGGATACCTTGATCCCTCTGAGTCCAGGTGCCCTTGGTTTCCTACTTTCTAGTCCAGCTGTGCTACAGACCACAGACCAATCCTATACAAGGTGGTGCACAGATGCCTAATCATAGCCCAAATTTATAAGCTGAGGTAATAGATGTCACAGCCTTTATATGCCTTTTAGTCTTGTGCACCCTATTGGACCAGCCAAAATTTGAGACAAAATTTTATTAAGAGTCCTGAGCAGATCAAGATATGTCTGCCCAATGGACCCTGTGATGTCCTCCCACAGAAAAAGCCAGTGCAAAGGTATATATGCATGAGAACCAGAACACAAATGTGACTATTCTCTCTGTATACATTATTTAGTGAAGTGGCCTTGCAGGATCTGAAAGAAATAGCCTGCAACAAAATGGAGAGCAAGACAGAAGAGCTGAGCTGGCCTGTGAAAGGAGCGGCTACGTGATTGCCTTAAGACTATCCTGAAAAAGAGCGAAAACAAAGGGGATAGGAGACCACACAGCCTTTGGCAGAGGAGAAAAAAAGAAAGGGGATGGGAGTGAGCTGAGCTGCTCATCCAGAACAAAAGGTATACCTCTCAGCATCTTGGTGGCCTCCTCTGGACCCACTCCAACACTTCCATGTCCTCCCTGTGCTGGGGGCTCCAGAACTGCACACAGGACTGCAACTGGGGCCTGAGGAGAGCAGAGCTAAGGGGCAGAATCCCCTCCCTTACCCTGCTGCCCACACTGCTCTTGCTGCAGCCCAGCACACAGTTGCTGTCTGGGCTGCACTCACACTGCAGAGTAGAAGGAAGTCTTCAGCAGTATCATGCTGTAGGCTGCCATCACTAATCACTTTTTTAAGAGACTGGATGTGATATTAGTGACAGAATGTTCACAAGTTCTGTTCACAGAAGCACAGAAGGGTAGGGGTTGGAATGGATCTCTGGAGATCATCCAGTCCAACCTCTCTACCAAGGCAGGTTCACCTAGAGAAGGTCACACAGGAACACATCTGGGTGGGTTGTGAATGCTCTCTAGATACAGAGACTCCACCACCACTCTGGGAGCCTGTTCCAGTTCTCCATCACCTTTAAATTTTCCATCCATTTCACATTCCCTTTCTTTCTTTCCTGTGCTTCTCTTCTTCTCTTTCTCTCTCTCAAAGTAAAAACCAATTAGTATGATTTTACCTTCACGTATCCCACTTTAACCTGTGAGGTAAAATACTGTTTATTTGCTCTTCATTGACAGATGATGTGCCTGAAATAGTAAACTTTGATGGTGATTTATTAAGTCAGTCCTTAACCTAGAAGCATTGCACTGTGACCACTAAATGCTTTCTATGTTTTAACATTTGGGTCTCAGATTGCTGCCTGCATGTTCAATTTGTTTGTGAAGAAGATGAATTTATTCATCTGTGCCTAGTGTCCATTAGACAGGGATGATATCCTTCAGGCAGTGATGAATTGACAACTAAGCAGGCCAAGGAGGTAACTGGACTTGAGTAAATAGGGTCTGCATGGGGCACAGCACAGGCAAGAAGCATCTCCCTAGCTCTGATGAGGATGTTTTGTTTCTGCAGCCCCTTGGAACTCTGCTGCCCTGCAAGGGCAACCTCACTGGCAAGAGACATCTGTGACCAAAAGGACTCTATGGATCTTGGGCAACAAGAACAACCACGTGTGGCAGAAGACAAGTCAGAGGGCAGAGGAGGAAGACCAGACAGTTATTTAAAGCATGTCCAGCACTGTGAGTCAGTAGGAAGAAGGCCTGAAATCTTTGGAAGCCAATGCAAAATTCATACCTGCTTCAGGCTTTCATTGTTTTGTCTGTTCACAGAGCTTCACCTTTTCCTACTCCTTCTCTTTCTTCTGGTTGTCCTTTCTCTCCCTCTTGTTTCTGAGTTTCTTTCTTGTTCTTAGACTCCCTTCTGCCTTCCTTTTCTCTTGATCCCCATGTCCTCTCTCAACAGAAAGCTGCCATCTTTTAGCAGAACACCTCATCCAGCCTTGGCCTCCTGCTCAGCCTGTTGAAAGGAGACAAGATAAAAGATACTGGACTGAAGGTAGGATAAATATGCCTTTCCAGCCACCTCGATAAATAATCAAAGCCTGAAGAAATGCAGAAGATGGGAGTTGAACTAAAAGACTCACCTTTTCCCCCACTTCACTTTATTATAGTTGTTTTCTCCAACACAACCTTCCAAAGCCACCACCAGTGGAGAGCTGTCATCGGGCAGCACAGTACCAGCTACTGCCATAAAAGTGCGAACTCTTTCTTCCTTAAGCAGAGCTTGGGTGCCTCTCATCTCTTCTCACATGCCATTGTGAGACGGGAAAGAGGAGCCTGCTCTTGCTGCCACTATCATAGAATCATGGAATGCTGTGCCTTGATCAAGTTGCATAGGAATGTGTCCAGGCACAAATCTTGTTTTCAGTGCTGATGGCACAGGGCCCAGCTCAAAGCTGGCCATGTTGGGCACATCCAGGCTACTAACTTAAACAACTAATTTGGCACCAACTGAATCAAGACACCATATTCCCTCTGAGGTCTACGGACAGCAGGTCTGCCCCTTGCCAAAGTGAATTTACTGAGGCACAACCCCTTGCAAGGCCAGCAGCTGGAAAACCCCATTCCTCGCCCTCACTCCTTAGAAGCTGCTGACCAGCCTCTAAGGCAGAGCCCTGCATGTACTGGGCCCAGGGGAAGGCATGTGACATTCATTTGACCATGTTTGCCAATGAGAGCAGCCACTCATGTTGCTGCTGCCTCCATCCTGGCAGCCTGCGATCCACTTCCCAACTCATTCTTTTATCAGAAGGATAAATGCCAGCCAATGGCTTGGCCAGTCAGTGCATTTCAAGTCAGGAATATGTTGATAAAAGAATCAGCATGTGCTCTCCATTTGCCTCTCTCCATCGCCTTCACTTTCAGCAGGAATTATTTATTGCCCAGGAACATTAGTGAAAGGTTGGTAGCTGATCTTCTGGTTGGACAAAGGGGGTCCTGTTTAAGGAGCTCTGCCTCCTGTTAAAGGGTCTCTGCCTTTTTGGTTTCTCTGCTGTCGGATCCATTTGTATTTCAGAGGACCAGATACTCTCTTGAGGTATAATAAAGTGAAGATACAGTGCTTACATCAGGATCAGCCTCTCTGATTTCAGATGTTTTATCATCAGATAAAGGGGCAGAAAACATGGTAAGGAGAGGAGATCAAAGACCATAAGGGTCCCGAGCAAGCCTAAACATTTTTGTGCTGTTTCCATCAGAGCAGGAAGTTTGGAGATTGTCATTCTGATCACAGAAGTAAAAGGTGAAGGCAAGTAAAAGGAGTTTATTCACTTCCCATTTGAGTAATAAGAATGTATTCATTCCTCCCCAGGTGACTAGACCCCCAACCCAGGACAACTGCTTGCTTTTATCTACCACTCTACAGTGGCACTGGTCCTGTTTCAAAGGTAGGTTATTTTAAATTTTCTTTTGCTATTTATTTTTCAACTTGGTGTAACACAAAATCATTGAACAAATTCCTCTCTAGTTCCTGCACTGGCTTTGAGAGGCACCCAGTAGGTACTTGGAAAAGACAGAAACATGCACTTTCCTTGCCCTCCAGACTCTATTGACCTTTGTTCCCAGACCTCTGTGCTGAGTCCCCCGCCCTGCAGTGGTCCCTCTGAAGCTGCTTGGCGTTTGTGCCACCCATCCTTGCTGCACCTTGGTGGGCTTAAGAGAGACCAATGGAGTCGGCAGGTGGATTTTTGGGGAGGGCTTTCTAGCAGCTGTTGAGTGGTGAAATGGAAGCATAACCACAAAGATCAGAAGACCACAAGTCAGACATCAATACTGCTTACACAGTATTAAAATGTGGCCAAGATTGAAACATGGCAGGGTGCATGATTTCAAGACAGAGCCTGAAGCCTGGCTGGAGGAAGGCTTCTGAGCTGACAGGAAAAATGGCATGGCCTTGTGTAATGGTTTAAAGCAAAAATCAACAGGTTAAACCAAAACAGTGGGTTAGCCCATCTCTTTTCCCAACACAGAAGTGAGAGAAAAAAAGACACGCACCAAAAAACTCTGCATGAGACACAGAGAGTGAGATAAGAATTTACTGAGCAAAATCAGATAATCACGGTATGAAATGCGTAATTACCTTAGCCTATTTGCAGAAAAAGCACATCACAAAGTAGCAGCAATCAGAACCAAGGGAGCCAAAATCCCAAGCCAGATAACTCCTCCTCTATTCCTCCTTGTCCTGATACCATCACAGTAGAAGAGCCAATACCCAAAAACCCAGAACCCAAAAGCTGCAACTGGAACAGGAAGCCTCTCATGTTACACTTCATAGAGTACACAGTACTCTAAACTTCAAGCACCATAATATTTTGCTCCATACAGTACTTTCATTTTTGAAACTGGCATGACTGCAGCAGAGTATGAATAACAGCAGCAGATTCAACTCAACCCATGATGCCTTGGTTATTACGGTGGTTTTATAATGTAGACAAAAGTTACCTTTTCTTCCTTCTTAAACTTACTTTTTATGAATAATTTGCAAGGAGGAGGCAGGTGAAGTAAATTATTTTGCTACATCTTTGGTAGCAAGCTGCAAATCTGGACTTTTGAGCCCATAAACTCTTGGCATCTTAGAAGAGCTGGTGGTTGCCAGCTGGATGCCCTGCTCATCCCCACACCCAGACTTGTGTTCACATGTCGGCTTACATGAAACCGGGAGTGGCACCATAGCTTCATCTTCAGCAATACTGAGCTCTGGAAACTGACTAATGGCAGCCTGGAGAAGAGAAGAGTTCGAGGAGACCTGATAGTAGCCTTCCAGTATCTGAAGGGGGCCTACAGGAGGGCTGGAGAGGGACTTTTTACAAGGTCTTGCAATGACAAGACAAGGGGCAATGGGTTTAAACTGACAGAGGGAAGATTTAGACTGGATGTTAGGAGGAAGTTCTTTACAGTGAGGGTGGGATGCTCCCTCCCTAGAGGTGTTCTAGGTCAGGTTGGACAAGGCCTTGAGTGAGCTGTACTAGTGGGAGGTGTCCCTGCCTATGGCAGGGGGTTGGAACTAGAATATCCTTGAGGTCCCTTCCAACCTTACCATTCTATGATTCTACGATTCTAATTCCCCAGAGACTCATGGGCCATTGACTTAGAAGAGCATTTGCAGTTAGTCAGGCTGGAGAAGTCCAGCCACAGGCAGCAATATGGCATCTTACTAGTTAATCCATTCATCTTATTTGTTAACTGTTACAGAAAGATAAACATCCTGGAAAGACACAACATCTGACAGGTGGAAAGTGACCAGAAGTCTTGTCAACACAGTTCCTGCTCCCACTGTAGCTGCAATGCAGAGCTGCAGTTACGATACCCATCACAGTTAGAGGACACAGTTATGGTTTCTGGCTGCAGCAAACAGGGTCTGCGGCAGACAAGGGGAATCCTGTGCCTCCTTGCCTTGCACTGAGCAAGACACTAAATACTGCTGGACAGGGATGTAAAAGTTGGGGAAACAGCCCTTTTGAAAAAGGGATCTGGCTGGAAATGATGAATAAATACTATGACAAGTTCCTGTCCCCTCCCTGTGCTGCTGCTGCGGTGAGTTATGAGATGGTTTATGAACACAGACACGCAGTTGCTATTGCCTATTCCTCTCTGCAGTGCAATGCAGGCTGCAGCTGGCAGCAGCTGAAAGGCAGAGAGCTCTGCTGTGCAGCCCCCACGGCTGAGAACAGACAGGCCCACTGCTCCTGATCCCTTAGAGACCCACCCTGGGGTCCTCCTCAGAGGTAACACCTGGCTCTGCAATCACAGCAGTCATGTCCTGGCCTCTTATGGGCAGGTAGGGTTTGAAAAATTGTACTCACAAGGCAGATCCAGTATTCAATAAATCAGATCTTCAAGGATGTTCTTTATAAAGTCAAGTGCATCTACTGACTACATGTCCCCAATCAGAGTTCCCAGGCAAGGAAAAAAAAAAAATTAAAAAAATTTTTTTTGTGTGTGTGGTTTGGTTTTTGGGCGTTTTTTGGGGTTTTTTTGTGGGTTTTGTTTGTTTGTTTGTTTGTTTGTAATTAATGTCTGGGGGCTTTTCCTTATGGTTCCAAGTCAGATTGTTAAAATACTTTGTAAAAGAGAAATAGAAAAGTAAAACCTTTGCAAATTGACCATGCATATTAAAAGCCTCACCCTTCATCAGACTAGAGCCAAGTAACAATCTTCTCTGCTTTCATTTGCTTTAAGCTCAGTTTTAAAAGAAATTATGGAAGACCATCAATGTACTTGGAATGTCTTAGCCCAGTATCTCTGACTGAGCAGGTCACAACCTGAAAACCTGGCCAAGGAACCGTGTGGGGATAATTTGAATGTCCCCATCCCTCTCGCACTGCACAGAGCTGTGTGTTGGGGCTGCAGCCCACTTAGGCCAAGGACAGGTTGAAGGATCAGCTCAGTAGCATTTCATTCTTATCTTGTTTTGCCATGATAAATTAAATTATTATAATCATCAGTATCACCTTAGCTATTCAATATTGTTATTCGATTTATGATGGCAATTCATTTTATCACATGAAAGTCTCTCTATTCCAAGCAACTGTATTGGATCAGGAAGATACATGTGCAGTTGAGCCACCCATTTTACTTGACTCCCTCATCTTAGCAATGGCAATGTCAGTCCAACCTGCACCAAGGCAAATCGAGCCAACTGAGGATGCTGGCAATTTGCTCAGCTCTTCATCTCCTCACTTGGTTAATTACAGTAAATGAATTTCCACAGGGAAGCCAGGGAACAGGTAGGCTCCAATGTGAACCTGCAGCAGGAGCACATTGCAGTCCCATGAATGCAGATATGCCAAAATCCCAGCACAAAAAGGAAGTTGCCAGAGACAGGTACAATCCTCACACATGGGACAAAAGGAAGATCAGGTACTTGGTAACCCTGGCTGTGTGCAGGGCTGCATGGAGGGAGCAGAGAGATGTCCATGCCCGGCAGCCCGCAGAGTGGAGCTTGGAGGCTGCAGAGGAGAGGGGAGCAGGTTGAGGTGAGGTGCCACTGGCTGCCTCACTTACCTCCTTTATTTGAAATGGTAGGCAACGACAGAACTGTGTGGAACATGTGTCTGTGATTTTACTACTGGTTTCCATGGAAAATACTGTGTCACAAGGGAGTGTGAATTCAAGGCAGGAAAAATATGAAAGATCAGAGAAGCTAGGTAACGAGGTTGCTGTCGCAGAGCCAGGACAGCTGGGAAAAGGCTGGCCAGGGACAGCCGCAGTGCCATACCAATGGGTTTTCTCGGTGATTAGCTTGTACATAGAGGTTGCACGGCTGCTGCAGGCAGCCAGAGTTTCCAACAGACTATAGTGCCAAAGCCACGGGTTATTTTTTCATAAATCTTCACCCTTGCAAAAACCTTTTTCCTAAATCATTCCTTGGGGCCACCCTGAGCTCCCACCGCCCCTGCTCAGTCAGATCCCTGCTCCCAAGCTCACGGATCTCCCTTGGAGCCTCTGCACGGCTCAGATCCCAAGTCACTAGAGGGCACTCGGGTTATTTTTTCCACCAAGCCTTCAGTATTAATATTCATAACATGCGCTGTGCTCTTGGGGCGGGTTGGCAATATTCTCTTACGGGAGTGGAGAAATTTTTCCAGCTGCTTTGCAGAGAGCAGGAGCAATCACAAAGGCAGCACCCATTTTTGGAGCAGATGCCACGGAGGCTGAAGGCAGCACTGCAAACTGTGTGTGACTGGCATGTGCTGTGCTGGCTGCTGTGCCCGCCATATGTGGGACTCCTTTCTGCTGCACCTTTAAGTGGTGGGAGAGAAAGAGATGGGTCTTGGACCTACAAGGCTTTCAACAAAGTGCAGTAATCTCCTAGCCTCCTGGACCTTCAAATAAAAGAAACATACTGGCACATCCAAAACTTGACACCTGCTGAAGTGTGAGCTAGCAGCACAGGTTTCTATTTACTGCCTCTGAAGCAGATTACTAAAGCAGCAGTCATGTAATGAATAGACTTCTCTAAGGACTTGGAACAGATCAGTTAGAAAGAGGAGATCATAGAATCATCAAATGCTTTGGGTTGGAAGGGAAGCTTAGAGGTCATCTAGCCCAAGCCCTGTGCAGTGAGCAGAGACATTTCCAACTAGATTGGGTTGCTCAGAGTTCTGTACAACCTGACCTTGAATGCTTTCAGGGATGGAGCATCTACCAACTCTCTGGACAACCTTTTCCAACATTTCAGCACTCTTATTGTAAGAAATTTCTTCCTTATACTTAGACTGAATCTACCCATTTTAGTTTAAAAACAGTATTCCATGTCCTCTTGCGACAGGCCTTGCTGAAAAGACTGTCCCCAGCTTTATTGTAAGCCTTCTTTAAGTACTGAAAGGCAAATGATAACTGATGAAGTACTGAGATGTGAGTGATGAAATATCTAGATCATGGGCCTGCCCTGCAAGCCTCATTGCAGGGAGTTTTCCCCCTGTTTTGCCCTGATGCTAAGGCTCCCAGAATCCTGCCCTGGCTGTGGTGTCCCTGCCCAAGCAGAGGGTCCAGTCATTGCTCATGTGCTGCCCCAAGCTGGAGCAGCTTAGGGCTGGCACTATGGGCCAGTCCTCCTGTGTGTGGTTCCCCAGCTGCAGGATGCCCCATGCCAGGTCCTTCCCTCATGTCCTGCCTACACACATGTGCTCACACACATGAGCACACAGTGTGCCATTGACACATGCCCCAGGAGCAGTCAGAAGCTGTCACAGAGTTCCAGCTAGCAAGGTTATGAGGAGGGGGCCCTTAGGGTTGCAGTTCCCGCATTCCACCAGTTGACTGGGGCTGGCCCTGACCCAGGGCGTAAGCAAATTCACTGATGCAAATTCAGTGACGTCTCCTGCACCAACAGCTAGAGGCAAATCCTCTGCTCTCCCACAGGGTGCTGGAGCTGGCATGTTGCAGCTGAAGGAGGGTGGGTCTCACCATGACACTCAAACCTTTGCCAACGGCAAAGTGCGTGTCTCTTTCCTCTCATGAAGCATATTTCCCTCTCACAAACCACATCTCATTAACAGTAATGCTTTCTAAGCTGTAACTGGTATACAAATCAAAGAGAAGTAGAGTATTTTCCCTTATTTATTGCCACTTTATTTTCACTGGAGTAGCAGCCAGAGGCTCTGATCGGGACCCCTTTGTGGAAGGCATAATGAAAAGATGGTCCCTGCCCCACAGAGTTTCTGGTTTAATTACAGAACAAGCAACAACAGATGGATGCCCCATACAGACAGGGAGGAGCACAAGGTAACAGGGAGACAATTATGATTAGCTTAATAAGCCATGGTCACAGTACAACAGCTGCCTGCCATGTCACTAATTGTCACTCCAAATGCTATGAAATAATTCTTTCAGTTTAATTGCAAAACGTTCCGTTGACCCAGGTATTGTCCTATGCTTTCTGCCTCGCCTCTCTAAAAAACATCCCACCAAGCCTGGGGGTGCAGAGCACATCACCTATGGTGCTGCTGCATGTGTGTCCCGGCCCTGAGACATGACAGAAATTTCTGTCCCCTCCACTCCTGTCCCCATCTCGTCTCACCATGAAATGGATGGAGGAAGTAGAAATAACCATGCTAGCAGTGCTGCAGTGTAAGACGTGTAAGATCAAATTACCAGCCCCTTTGCAGTTGAGCTAACCATTACACTTTTCAGTGATACTGAATTCAAAACCGTTCCCATTTGTAGCTTTCTTAACTGTTTCTGTCGATTCCCCCCCCCCCCCATATATTTCTGCACCTACTTCCTGTTTTTTACCACTCAGATTAATGTTACAAATGTTTCTGAGCATCTATTGAAACTGGCTTGCCTGTGTCATACACATGTACACGTGCACATTTAGGGGGAGGGGAATTCCTCTATGCCCACAAAGGAGGAGAAACAGTGGGCACATCTGGCTGTCCAAATTAGATTTCTGCTTTGATTGCGCCCTAGAGGAGCCCATCTCTCTCCAACCACCAGGTGAGACTCAAACAGAGAGAGTCTCATGAGACCAAGACTGCAGCTTGGGCTAAAGTACAGGCTCCACCATGTGCAGCTGCTCTGCACTCCTCCATTTCTACAGCCACCAGCCATTGGCCCTTCCCATATGAAAGAGTCAGTCAGTGGTGGGGAGTGTTTGCCATATGTTGACTCACATCATCCCATCTCCCTTCTCCACAGATGCCCATCTTTCTTCAGATAGAAAAATATTACCTTATGCCTGCTGAATTACACCGTCTCTCAAGAATCTCCACTGGTGTGGAGCCATGAGCTCATTTGGACATGTCAACCCCGGATAGTATCTCCCCTAAGAAGAAGTAGAGCTGTGAGCTGTGCTCTTACTGGCAGTAGCAGTCACTGTGTTACAGGGATCTCAGTGCAACCTCTTTCCCCTCCAGAGGCTTGTATTGGTTTTGGTTTCCTTTGCTGCTCTCCTCAAGCTGAAGTAAATGATAGCTGTGTCAAACTATGGAGTATGGAAAAAGGATGCACTAGTTTGCACCAGTAAGGACACAGCCCTGAGTTCGCCAGGTCTGAGGCTGTTTCCTTCAGCACCAAACTGTAGTGTGAAGGAACAGTGGTTGTGCTGGCATCTCCTGCTTGTTTGGAGAGGCTTTTCCAAAGCACAACCAAAAGGTTCCTTCAGCCACTACAGCCCATGGAGAGGCAAGAGAGGCTCTGGTGGTTGACTTAGTCTGGGCTAGCCACCTAGTCAGTGGGCTGCAGCCCATTTCTGCATGCCACCATAGTGCGCCAGCCATGCACAGCAAAGTGGCAGTTGTCAGTGTATGTGGCATGCTATGCCAGTGTGCTGGAGAGAATGGCACTGCTGTTTACCAGCTGCAATAGAGCCTGGCTAGCTTTGAGTGAACTAAGCATGAGTTCTCTCAATAAAGAAGGATAAGCCCGTGTGCCCTCCACACCTGTCTAGTGCCATAGGTGGCTGCTGGGCAGGCCTGTCTCTGTCCTGTGTGTAAAAGCCATTTCAGGGCATTTAATTCACTTTGTAGTGTGCTAAAAGCAGGAATGAAGTTGTTTTTGCCTTGCAGCTCAGATTGCTCCGCGTCCTTGGATACTTGCATCAGGTCAAGCATGAATTAATTGTACTTGCTGCTCGCCTAGATATATTGCTTTTGCTGGAACAGTAAACTGCCAGGTTTATTAACAAGATGAAGAAAATCTCTGGGGTTTGGGTTGTTTTTTTTTCCCGGAGCATTAATAACTTCTTATTTATTCCACTATCACTAAACAAATAAATAAATTCAAAGATTTTATGGCATCTGGTGCTGAATCCTTTCACAGTGGAAAAAAAAAAAATTTCTTCAGTAAAGATTACCCCATCACATGTTTGCTGGGTTATCTGCAGTTGCTTTTCTTTCTTTTCCCTACCTGGTATACCATCGACATGACAGCTACAAGCAAGATAAAGGGAAATAAAATAAAACCTTCTGTGTTGAGGAGTTGTAACTATACTGCAACCAGTCTGCAGCTACTCTTTCCTCCTGCTCAGGTGGATATAAGTCAGGAGAAAGAACAATGCCACAGGACACAGCAACATGCCTAGGCTGCTGAACAAGAGGTATCTTGGGGCCTTAACAGTTGTATTGGCTTTGGTTTCCTTTGGTAACAGTTGGAGATGATTTGCTGGCACGTATTTTGCATCATCCGTCCTAGTAGTTGAAGTGCCTATAAAGGGTGCTTAAGCAACGATATGCTGCTAGGACAAAGGGTGGTGTTGCTCAGCATTACAGCCACTCTGCTCAGGGGAAGGATTACAGAAGCTGTAGAAATCTGTTGGGTTTTGTCTACCTTGGGAATGCAGAGCTGGTTGAACTTGCCAGCCAGCCCAGCAAAACGGTGGAAGACATAATAAGAAATTAAAGGCAAGACAGTGTAGAATTCGTAGAATTTAAAAATAAGTAAATAATCTGACCAATCCTGTCAGAGCAAGAAAATATTCCCAGAAAAAAAATGCAGTCAAATATATATGGGGGTGTGAGGGGTGTGTGTGTGTGTGTGTGATGACCCCAAATAAACATTTATTAGGAAGAAAATGCTGTTATTTCTGAAGGAGGCAGTAATCTATTTGAGACAGGTCTTAGTTAATCAGCACTTCGGTGCCTTATTTACAACTATGAGACAGACAATGTGAAACGATGAGAAGTCTTGCATAACTAATTCACTGCAGTGTTTCAAAGCTGTTAGTGGGATGATAGTAAGAGAAAATAGAAAGGTTATTTTTCGCCAAGATTTTTAAAGAGCATTTCATAAAGAGAAACATTAAAGATGAATTCACTTTTGGCTGTGGTATGATAATGCAGTAAAGCATCTACCTAGATAGACAACTGTCTTTAAAACAGTTTATGAGGGGAAGCTAGGACATAAGCAAACCAGCAAGTATTTAATTTAAAGACTTTAATTTAGGTCTTGTATTTTTAAATGACTAGGTTGGGATAGAAAATATTAGTTACCAAAATCTGTGGGTTAAGACAACAGTTAGATTTTATAAGCAGGAAGGGAGTTGATCTGTGTCCAACACAGCTCTGCTCTGAAAGGTGACTGTGAAAATTACAAACCGGAATTTCTTTTTACATGGTTATATTTCATATACAAGAAAATGACAGTTTTGTAACCAACTGTTCTGCACACCGAAGTGGAGATCATTGAACATCAGTGGGAATATCTGTAGAGTTGGGTGCTTCTCAAAGTGAATCAGGGCATCAGTTCCTGACCCAAAGCCAATAAAGGAAAGATGGGTTTTAATGTTGATGACTAATGTGAAACAATAAATCAGGGAGAGGTGCAAAGTTGCAAATAGCACTGTCAAGTTTTCAGGAGTCTTATTCAGGTTTTGAGCCCATCAGCACTGTACGTAGCCGCGAGAAACAATGCCATCTCTGGTGGTATTGAATGCAGAATCGGCACAATGTGGCCTCTGATAGGTGCATTTTGCTGAGATTACAGCACAAAACATATGCAGCAGTTCCATAAATGCTGGTTTAGGACTGAGTTAAATCTCATGAGTAGCCTTCTATGCTGGTCTTCCATTTATGGGATCTTTAACACACAGTAAACACATGCTTCATATAGGGGAGGCTGCTCAGAAGTTCGACTGGTCTGGATAGTGTGGTTTTGTCTGGGCAGTGTTTGCAGTTGAGTGACATGGGTTGAAAGACAGAGAGGAAACTCGCAAGCCATCCAGAAACAGATACAAGAAGATATATTAAAAATACTGCCCTAGCAGTCCAGAGGAGAGGGGGGGTGTGGGGGGGTGGGGGCTGTTGCATGTCCCTCTATTTACCCAGCCTGAGCCCAGAAAGCTGCTCGTTTGGATCAGGGCACTGGCTGAAATGCCTTCAAGGCTATTAGCAGCAAAACTGCAAAACCACCTTTGACTGTGCAAAGCCTGTGTTCAGGAAAGCCGGGCTATCCCTGGCACAAGGGGTCTGCCTCTCATGGGTGTCACAGTTACACTTCACAGGCCTCAAAGAGCAGTTTCTGACATTCTCACACTCTTCTTTTCCTCCTTTCTCCAAACCGAGAATTAAATTTAGGCCATGGCCAAGCCTTCCATTATTGTTTCAAAGCTCCAAGCCAATAAAAATAGTTCATAAAGGCTTTCATCTTATCTTCACCACCTGTGTTTCAGTAATTCAGCAGGAATATTCTGTGCTCTGCAGCCTTGTTGGTCCTGAGCTTCCCAAGCACCTTTTGCATATTTTGTTTTGTTCAAAATTTCTGCTGCAAACAGTTCATCTGTCTGGAAAGCAGACATTTAATCTTCATATTTGCCCACCTCTCTGTTAAGGAGCTTAGTAAAAGTATTCCTCTGCCTTTCTGCAATTGAATTCTTTATAACTAAAGGTTCCCTTTTCTGGTTCTTTAACAGACTCACTCCTACTTGCTCTCTTCCCTTCACTGCCACTTTTACAGAATGTTCATATGCTGTTAGGACTTATACTCTGCCCCACCATGTCCAGTAAGCCACAAAAGGAATATCTTTTGTTTCATTCTGTCAGATTTTTATACCCATTTTCAGCAATATCATATCCCTCTGCAAGAGACCAAGTTGGATTTCGAGTGCAAAGAATCCATCATGCTGCATGATAATCCTCAGATGTTCTTGTGTCTTCCTTGTGTGGTATCTTGCAGATAACCAGCATCTTCCATAACTCTCATACAACTCATACAGTTCAGTCAAAACTTCAGGCTCTTCGTAGCATTTCTGTGACATCTCTATGCAGGTTTGGGTTCCTCAAAACCTCCAAGGTATTTCTATGGCTGTTCTTCATCTGCTTCTTCATCATGCAGGTATTTCTGCTACTGGCATTCTTCCAAGTCACAGTCAGAGCTCCTCGGGCACCTGGTGTTCTGGCTGTTTCTGATCTCCTTAGCAACCAGTCTTATGGTTATGTGCCTGACGTTCCTCCTGCACTTACCAAATTTGGCAAAAGCACAGAAATAGCAAAGACATTGCTTTCCTGCAAGTTCTATGCAAATAGAGGATACGGATGCTGCACTTGTACCTTCCCAGAGAGAAATGCAAGACTGCCTCCAGATCTTACTTACTGGATCTGGCAGCAAACCCAGTCAGGATGCTCACAGTGCTCAGCTGAGAGCTCATAAGAGGTTGGTAGAAAACAAGTGAGGAACTGGAAATAATGTGATTAGTCAGAAGGAAATATTAAATGCTTTGGCATACTCCAGGGCTGGAAGGATAGAGGCATGGGAAGCAGGGGTGGGAAAGGTGAGTATGGGACTGGAGTGCTGGATGCAGAACATATCTGAGTGTGCTGCTTTGGAAATGATACAGAGGATGAGTGGAGAAATGAGTATTAGTGCACAAGAAACAGATGCAATGGAAAAAAGGTTCTTTAGTCTTGCTGCTCATGAACCCTCTCTGTCCTGAATCAATACTGACTGATTGACATGATTAAGAATGACTCAATCTCCAGAACTCTGCAGGGCCATATCTTTAAGCATGGCACAGATAGCTGATCTCATTCCCTTGTAACTATTCATAGCCCAAGGACTCTTTTACTAAGTTTCTTCCTCTATTTTAGTACTATTATTCTCTTGCCCATTTCTTACAACAAGCTTGAGAAAATCAGCATGTATCGGTACAGTTCTTCATGGGCTCTTCACGTTGTTTCATCACTCACTTCTGCAGTGACTACTGACAAAGCAGATATCGTATTCTCTTTATCCTGAACCAGCAAATTTCTTTATTGAGGGTTTCCAAGCCAGTGACTGCTAATAACCCAGGCTCATTATAATGCATGCTCATGCCAAATAGCTAGCTGGCTTGCTTCTGCTACGAAACAGAGAGTTTGTTCATCTTTAAAGGACAATCTTCCAGCTCTCTCAACTTTTGCATGGCAGTGATACTCCTCTGGTTGCAATGCCATATTTTGGAGGTGGCCTGAACTGCATAAAATCAAAACATTCCACATTCCAAGCTCCTAGTCCTTTTCCATAGTGTCATTTTCATATATTATAGTTGGTGCTTTCCCAAAATGTATCTGAGGTTTTCTAAAAATCAGGGCTTTTATAGGAGATGTTAAGCATGTGCCTGTCCTGCAGTCTACAGGACCAGGCTTTGTAGCCTGGCCAAAACTACTGGAGTCTTAGCTGTGTGCCCATGGGAATAAAAACACTGTTCTGTATGGTCATATAGTAACTATAAAGAGCCATTAAAATACCATTAGAGTTCATACTTTGTGAATGAGGCCCACAATCCTGCCTCAAGGTAGTGAAAATGAAAGAAACGTTCACTGAAGTCTCAGCAGTTATTCTCAAGGGAAAATGCAGTAGGCAGGAGGACGTGCAGGCGGAACAGGACAAGCTGTTAACTTGCAAGGCATCTGGATTTATGCTGCACTGCAGATTGAAGACTGCATATCAACTGCATTAAACTTGTAGAATCACAGGACAATTTAGGTTGGAAAGACCTTTAATGTCATTGAGTCCAACAGCAAAGCTAACACTGCCAAGTCCACTGCTAATGTCACGACCTGTCTCACAGCTGCTAACAGCTAGAGGGGAGATGGACAGTCTGACCAGGCTGCATTCTGGCAAATAGGGGGCTGCTACAAGATACATCAGTCTGCCTACATGCCATTAGGTTCACAATCCTGGGACTGGTGTCCACCCAGGGCTCTGGATGGCCATGCTTGAGTAAGGGGGTTAGACCACATGACCTCCAAAGGTGCTTTCCATCCACAACCATTCTATGGTCTGTGATTCTATAATACCAGTAGTGAGGGTCATACATAAAAACTGGAAACCCAGCACTTTTTAAAAGATGACCTCAACTTTCTACTACAACAATGTGTGATTACATTTGGAAGCTGTCCCTGAAACTCTGCTTGAGCTGAAGCATGCTGTGAGTACTTTGCATTTACTCTTAGAAACTACACCCAGCTGGATGGTTCAGAGAATAAAAATATTTAAATTAGGCATGTGAATTTGCATTTTAATCATGTTATCATGATTAAGTAGTACCTCAGTTTTACCTGAGGCAACCATAGGCTACACACCTAAATGAAACCTGAAACAGTCAAACCCTTTCTACTTTACATATATTATGTCATTGCAGATTTTCACATCTGCAGGGCAAATCACAGATTGGCAAGCAGCATTTTAATGACTGAAAGAGACAGCCTGGCCCAGCACAGGCACCAATTAATTGCAGTAATGGTGCATGCTTTGAAATAATGTGCTCTGTTCCTGGACCATAACAAAACTAAATTTAGGTCTTGTCCTACTCTCAGCATAATCAATAGCAAAACCTCAGGGTCAGCTGGACATCAGTGGATTTCAATGAAGTTATGACTGTTTCTACCAGCTAAACATCAGCCCTGAGGAGTTTAGTTATTGACATAGTGAGTCTCTGCAATTTGCTATTGACTCCAATGAACTCATGACAATTTACTGTAGCTGAGGATCTACTCTCCCCTTGCTTAATGTCAGGAACAGAAGCAGTATCCATGTAGAACTGACTAGACTAGGCTGTTTCAGCTGGAATGGACCTGCAACAACCATCTAATCTCACGGCCTGATCAAGCTAAACCATGTTACTAAGGGTGTTGTCCAAATGCTTAAACACTGATAGGCTTAGGACATTGACCATCTTTCTAGAAAGCCTGTTCCAGTACTTGAAGACCTGCTCAGTAATAAAATGCTTCTAATGTCCAGTCTAACCTCTTCTGGCACAGCTGTGATCCATTAACATGTGTCCTAGCCCTGGATACTAGGGAGATCAGCAACTCCTCTTCTGCTTCCCCTTCTCAGGAAGCTGCAGTGAACAATGAAGTCGCCCCTCAGTCTCCTCTTCTCCAAACTAGCCTGAAGTCCTTAGCCATTCCTCAGAGGATATTCCTGTCAGCCCTTTCACCGGCTTTGTTGCCCTCCTCTGTGTGCATTCATGAACCTCAACATCCTTCTTAAATTGTAGGGCCCAGAACTGCACACAGTACTCTCAGAAAGAGCAACTTTATGCTCTTCTGAGTGGTCCAGCCTGACCATTCAGCCCGTGGCAGTGGATGCTGCAGAGTCTTAACTTTTGCACTCAGAAAAGTCCCCGTTTACTCATCACAGCTAACGGAACAAGTGATAATCACAGCAGCTGCTTCCTCTTACACTGTACATCTGCCCTTATGTCTCTTAGGTCTCTTAACCCAAGGCTACTCAAAGAATCCCTCCTGGCTGCGCCTCCCATGGTGTTTGCTGATTGGAGGATCTCTTTACCTGGGTCTACAGGTTCTTGGCACCATGTGATAATCACAGCCTGGTCTTTTGTTACTGAAAACAGGGCTTTGATAAAGCATGGTTTGGAGGTTTGGAGGAAAATAAGACTTGGAGGTCTTATTTTCCAACCTTAATGATTCTATCATTCTATGATTCTATGATCTATGAGTGTGATGCCTTAAAATGTATCACAGTCAGCCACACTAGCAGACATAGTCTCTACCCTCATTTTAGGAGGAATCACACCTGCACCTGCAATGCTCTCTGTGAAGTTGAAATCCCACCTAAGGCAGTTCACCAGATTCAAATTTCAGAACTTCAAGTTGCTCATAAACACATGTTTAGCATTGAGCTAAAAAGACAAAAAGATAAAAGAATGGGGACTGCAGGTAACCTTTTATTACCCGAAGTGCATGTATGGAGCCAGCTGGAGAACTGTGCAGGACCAGCAGTTGTTCTTCCCTTCTTCAGTGAAGCTGGAGATTGAGGCTTGCTGCTGCTCCTTCTGACTGGGGGTGAATGCTGCCTCAGGAGAACTGTCAGCCACCATTCAGCCCCCAATCCCAAATCAGCAGGTGCGTGGCTAGGTCATCAGGGTTCTCCCTGGCTTTTTGTCTACACTTCCCTTTAATTCCTGGAGACATTATGATCTTCACAGACCTCTGAAAAGTCCAGTTGGGTGCCATCACCCTTTCCTGTAGCATGTGCTTCTGGAGGATAAGTAGCTTACTGCTAGTCCTGAAGAGAAGGCGGCTGACATGGGAAACAGTAGGGAGCTAGTGCTGAGCACAGAGATATGAAGAGGGGGATCAAATATTTCCCTTGGGGTGGTAGACTGGCACTGGCTGGGAAAGGGGGCAGACAAGGGCAGCATTTACACGTGCCTGCAGCGCTGTGAAGTTTGGGTCTTTTCTGAATTGCTGATAATGTTGTAACAGATCTTGGTAACTGCTAGTGTAATCTGTCAGATGGAGGGCTTCCACATGGTTCTTTGCTAAGGCAGGCTATGGTGGAAGCCAAAGACAACACCATTTGTGTAAATCCAGACTGAGCGCCTCTGGATCTGTAAAACCAGCCTAAAGCTTGGGTAAAAGTTTTGTTCAGAGCAAATTAATAGGAGCAAAATGTCTTTTTTGCACATTGTCATGGAAATAACAACCAAACAAACAAGCATCATTTTGTTTTTCAAGCAGAAAAGTGACAGTTATCAAGAACGACCTTTCAGGATATTTGATGCTGAAGTTGGTACAGTTGTTTTTCACTGTCCCAAGATATTGTGAATAAATTGAAGCCCTTTTGGTCCCACCTCTGCCTTTCTGAAGAGTGCTTGGAAGTCCATAGAAAAGAACCATCAGCTGAGAATGCTTTGCCAGGCCATCATTACTGAAGAAGTAAAAGTGGTTTCTGCACAATACCTCCCACTGCTTTTAGGGCAGTGTGCAACTGTATTTTTTCCTGAATGCTATTTCTGCTCTTCCTGTATCTTAGAAATAGATTGGAATATTTTCTGATTTCAACTTTTCACAAAATTATTATCTATAGATTCTCCATTGTGGAGAGAGAACCACGGAAAAGAATACAATAGAACTTGTTTTTTATTTTGATTATATAGCTTCTGAAAATCAAAGAGCACTTTGTCACAGAAGAATGAAGTATGTATTAAAGTAACATTACTTAAAATGCAAAAATATTTCATTCAAAGCAGATTAGTTCTTTTCCTTGTAGGTAGATTCAGTTGTGCTTATCACCATGGGAACACTCCTATTAAAGTCAGTGACAGATTTTTAAAGGTTCAAGGGAGGAGACTAGAGAAGTTTTATTTTTCATCTCAAATCATTCCTTTCAAGACATAAAAAAAATAATAAATGCAGTATTAATTTAAAATGCAGCATGATTAACATGAGAGTAGTCTCATCAACCCAAGAGAACTAATCCTACAGATTAGCTAAGAAAAAAGAACACATTTCCTCTCTATTTTTTGCACCTATCACCTAAAACTCATTATATTTTCTGTAATGAACAGTACTACTGTCAGCTCTGATGAACTAGGGTGCCTAGTATGTAGCAAAAAATTAAAAAGCCCACAATACCAAACCAGATAATCTTAGTCTAACATCAACTCAGGCGCAAAAAAGCTGCCTCCAGCAACACCATGCTTTTCACACTTTGTACAAAGATTGATCTGACCAAGTCTGGCAGATGTGAAGCTGCAGTAACACAGCACTATGAAAGGACAAAATGGAAGCTGTACAGAAAGCAAGACATGGTGCTGTTACATGCAAGGTGTCGTAATTGCTGACAGCTCTGTGTGATTTTTAATATTATCTCTGTACCACTGCTTCCACCTTCTTTGAAGATCTCCAAAGTGGGATGAATCTGATGGGGTCTTTTATGTGTTCTTTTGTCACTCTTGCAAAACTGACACATGCCTAAATGTGCCTATATAGACTGGATCACTGAGTCAGTGCTTTCCTTAGGATATTTCGGACTTGAAATAAAAACTAAAATAAAAATGAACTGTTGTGTTGTCCAAATGTGGCAACACCACTCTGTTACAGATGTCAATGACAATGACCTCATCAAATCTCTTAGTTCACCACACACTTCAGTCATTTTCAGACAAATTTGGGGGTGGGGGAGAACAAGTGGAATCGGGGAACCAGCCACCCACTTCAGTTAATGTTGCTCTCAAAGTGTGAAAGGAATTCGGAAGCCTGCTAATCTGATGTGATCCATTTCAGGCTCCTTGTATTAAACTGCCTGTAATCAGGAAACATACTGATCAATAAAATTGAAGGTTTCCTGAACCAGGAGCATGGAGGCAAGTTCAGAAGAACTTTAAAAATAGGCATAAATTATTGAGTAAGACATTTACATGAGTAAGAAAAAGTACTGAGGAAAAAAACAATGTGTTTGAGAACCTGCTGCATGTAGACTGGAAGAAGTGAGTTATTATCACAGGTTCTATGTCTGTGACAGTTCTCTGCTCCCTAAGTCCTGCAGAGCAATACCATTCTGAAGTGACACTAAAAGCCTCTATCAATACACCTAATTATTTTATTTTTCTCTTCAATAAAGCCTGCAACAAATGCAAAATCTTTCCATATTTTTTTGACTCACCTTCAGTTCAAAGTGTTGGGTTATACCATCACTAAAATCTAGATATTTACAAGAGTAAAACAGAAGCACTGATAACAAATGCACTTAATGGCAAAATGCAATTAACAGACGGTAGCCTGCCAAATGGCTTTGCTGCCCTTTATTTCTTTTCTTTTCTTTTTCTTTTTTAAAAAACATTCTATTATTGTTATGAGAAAGCATTTTATTGACAATTGGAAATTACAAGACTCTCAGCCCTTCCCAGCACTTCTCTGCAAGCAACTGTGCTTTCTCTCTTCCCACTTCACTCATCATGTGCAAAGACAAGAGCATTTGTGAAACTTCCTGGCTCAGATAGTGCATTACCAGCAAGCTGAAGCAGACAGAGCTCCCTGAAAGCTGAAGCAGAGTTATAGCATTCATCTCCAAAAGGGCAGAGACTTTGTCTTCTTTAAGAAATTTTCTGTGTACTTTCCACAGTGGCTAACATCACACTAGGGGTGACTTAGCTGTTGTTGATTTTAATACTGAGTACATTAGCTCAATACTCACACTTACATGATGAAATGTCATCAAAGCTCCCACCGATAGACTATTTTTGGCTCCCAGTACATATGGCAGCTGTCAAATACAAACAGAGCTGGAAAGGTAACAGTTTCCTAAAAAATAATTCCAGGAAGGAAAGTCTATGATAACAACAAGATATAAAGCAGTCATGTTGCTTTTAGGCATGTTTAACTCCTTATATTCTACCTTTGCAACTCTTTACTATGAGCTTTCTCTGGTTTTAATTATATTTTGCATTTTGTATCCCTAGAAAACTCCTCCCTTGATGCACATTAATGAGCATCTCTCTCAGTTAGAAATTTAATCTAATTTCTGTAATGAGTAGAACATACTTAGGTCTTCTAGCTAGGTTTTCTAGTTGTTCTGAGTCTCTCCTTTGCTTATTGATGTAAAAGACAAAACAAAAAGCAAATTAAAAATTGCAATTTGATACATCTTTTTTATTGAATTATCTGTATGAATGTGACAAAGTAGATACTTAAAACATCTTTTGTTGCTGTTCTTCGCTTTTAGCAGGAGAGTCTTCATTTTTAATGAGCTATCTTTGCAATTTCTGTCCATATTCTACATTTCTTCATTCTTCTTAATTCCAAAATAATCTGTGGGTGGATTTTCCTGAAGTCATGAAGTGGTGACACAGCTATTTCCTGTTACCATCAAAATTCTGTAACAGAATTTCTCTCTGCTGGTTACTAAGTTACTTGGAGTACAGCCAAAAAACCAAAACAAAACAAAACAAAACAAAAACAACAACAAAAGCAAAAAAAAAAAAAAACAAACAAACCACAACAACATAAATGAAAACAAAAACAATGTAAAACAAAACAAGAGGGGAAAAAAAAAAAAAAAAGCAGACCTAAGTTGATTTCATCTGAAAAAAACTTTCCAGTAGCCACAGGGACTTCGTGCCTTCAGTTCTGCAGGTCTATGGTGACTCCAGAAAATGTATGTGAGAACCCATTCACTTACATTTTTTTCCCTCACAGACACACAGAAAGAGGATTTTAAAAAATCAGACTGGTCCCAGAAAAAAAGGCTGTATTTTTCCACTGAAATATGTTACAGGAAAAAGGAACTGGTAAGATGGATCATTTAATGCATTTTAGCCAGATCACATTTATTTTTAGTATATAGAACTGGCACAGATGAATAACAGAAGCAGAATACCTTCAGCTATGTTTTGAAGCTTACATATGATTTTTAGTATGCATACTGAATGTCACTTTTCAGCTAGGTAGGCTTTTTGTAACTGAAGCCCTTGCTGTGAAAACCTAGCATTATTTACAACATACAAGGTTTTTAACTCTTTGCAAGGGTTTTGGAAATCTTTCAACTAATTCTGGAATACCTATAATACCACTCCTAAGTAAGCCTCTACCTACTGGTCTGATACACTAGACCTTCTGCAATTGTTAAAGCAAGCTTCAATATCATCTCACAGTATCACAGTACCACAGTATCACCAGGGTTGGAAGAGACCTCAAAGATCATCAAGTCCAACCCATCACCACAAATCTCAAGACTAGACCATGGCACCAAGTGCCACATCCAAATCCACCTTGAACACCTCCAGGGACGGTGACTCCATCACCTCCCTGGGCAGCCCATTCCAGTAGCCAATGACTCTCTCAGAGAAGAACTTTCTCCGCACCTCCAGCCTAAACTTCCCCTGGCACAGCTTGAGACTGTGTCCTCTTGTTCTGCTGCCTGAGAGAAGAAGGTAACCTCCCTCTGGCTACAACCACCCTTCAGGTAGTTGTAGACAGCAAGAAGGTCTCCCCTGAGCCTCCTCTTCTCCAGGCTAAACAATCCCAGCTCCCTCAGCCTCTCTTCATAGGGCTTGTGCTCGAGGCCTCTCACCAGCCTCGTTGCCCTTCTCTGGACACGTTCAAGCACCTCAATGTCCTTCTTAAATTGAGGTGCCCAGAACTGGACACAGAACTCAAGATGTGGCCTAATCAGTGCGCAGTACAGGGGGAGAATGACCTCCCTGCTCCTGCTGGCCACACTATTCCTGATGCAGGCCAGGATGCCATTGGCCTTCTTGGCCACCTGGGCACACTCCTGGTTCATGTTTAGGCGGGTGTCAATCAGCACCCCCAGATCCCTTTCTGTTTGGCTGCTCTCCAGCCACTCTGACCCCAGCCTATAGCTCTGCATGGGGTTGTTGTGGCCATCTGGTTGTTGTCACCCATCTGTCATTCTCCCAGCCCAGGACCTGTTTCTTCACTGTGACTGGTGTAAGTCAGGAATAGCTCTCAAAATCCCTGAATTCTAATGTAAAACAGACTGAAGATACTGGAAACATTAAAGCAATTGGTAAGCAGAAAATGGCTACTTCTTCATCCAGCTGCAGTTTCCTTTTTAATCTCTTCCTTGCTGAAGGAGGTGGTGATAATCACCAACTGCAGGAACAGATAAGAAGGGAAAAGATAGATACTGTAAAGAAATCTTTAAAACTCTATTCTTCCCAGCCATTACTCTGACCAATCGCCAAAAAAAAAGTCGTCTTCAAAGCGGCCAGTAACTGTGTAATATTAAAACCTCCTTTTAAATAGAGCAACAGCACCAGGGGAAAAAATATAAATTGTTAAAACAGTAATGATTCTGCAAATTAATATATCTCTGATATTAAACAGTTTTATGTCAGCTGAAACAACCATAACCAGCCTGGAATGGGGAGAGAACAATGAAAACTTTGAGATAGCCTGTAAAATATTTTTCTCAAGTGGATGTTTGCAGAAGTGGATGTTACAAAGAGATAAAGTCATTTAGGAAAAACAAACCGAAACTATTTTAGTTCACTCTGGTTCTCAATGTAAAAGTATGATTCTTGGAGTCTTCTGAATTGCATTTTTCAGAATTAACAGATCCCAACATGTCTGTAACTTCTTGATTCTGGTAGTAGGTCCAAATATACACCAGAGTATTATTACATCTCTGATATCACAGGTATTTGGTGTCAAAGAGGTATCTATCAGACATGTCTGAAGGGTAAGGGCTCCTAGAAACAAGTATTTCTGTAATCATCTGCTCAACCACTCTGTCATGTTAGGAGTAGTACTTTCTGTTACACAAAGTCCAGCCATTTATGCTCTTGAGCTTTTGCAAAGATCAGCTCCCTGTATGCAGCACTGGTTGGGTTTGACCTAACCATTGGACCTGAAGGTGATAGTTGAGAAAATTCAGGTCTTTCAACAATGACTGACATACCATGTTTGACGATGAAAGACTCCTGGCAACCGCAGTTACCACAGTGCAAATCCCTGCCTAGATCCAGCTCCTGGAGGCTGGGGGTTTCCCAGCCCTGACAGAACTAGCACTCTGTTGCCTCTCTTTCCAGTGTGATTTTTCAACACACAGTGCTCCATATACTTGCCAGGGGAGACAAGCAAGGAAAAGGCATCCTTCCCAGTTCAGCTTTGCATCAGGACCTGAATGGCTGCATTCCTAGAGATGTAAACTCCCATCTTAAGCTACTCAGCATCTTGCCTTAAGGTGCTGCAGCCTCCTGAGAGAACATTTCTCAGACTAAGTTATAATGCAAAAATGGTACTGAAGAAAGTTTGAGGGCCTCACACCCAGCTCCCTTCTCCTTCAAGGGAATGTGGACAGCAGCTGTTAAATACATGGGCCTTTTTTCAACCAGGCTAGCTGCTGCTTTGAAATAAAGCCCTATCACGAGGTAGGTTTTGAAAGGCACAGAAAGTTACAACTTCTAGATGCCACGTTCTATTCTACCCTGCCAGCTCCATACCTGTTACCAGGGCTACTCTAAGGCTAGTCCAGCCACAGAAGAGGGAACTGTGGCCAAAGCAAAGAAAGCGAAAGCCTCTCTCCAGCCATGGCTGGACAAGCCTCCTGAGCCAGACACTGGCCTTGGGTGGGCACTGCCCAGCAAAGGTGTGTGTGGTGATGGTGGCCTCCAGGGTCACCTCTTTTCTTCACAGAGTTATACAATCGCTTAGGTTGGAAAAGACCTTTGTGATCATTGGGTAAAGCCATTAACTTAATACAGGCACTAAATCATTTCCTGAAGCACCACATCTGTACATCCTTTAAATACCTCCAGGGATGGTGCCTCTACCACTTCCTTGGACAATCTGTTCCAATTGCTTTGCAACCCTTTTAGTGAAGAAATTTTTCCTAGTATCTAATCTAAACTCATTCTGGCACAACTTGTAGTCCATTTCCTCTTGCCCTATCACTTGTTACTCTTGGAAGAGGAGACCAACACCAACCTCACTACAACATCCTCTCAAATAGCTGTAGAGCAAGAAGGTGTCCGCTCAGCCTTTTCTCCAAACTAAACAACTCCAGTTCTCCCAGCTGCTCCTCATATGGTCTGTGCTCCAGACCCTTGGAGGCACAGTGTAGAAGCAGACTCTGAGCGGCCGGGACAGGCTGCCCGACCTCCAGAGTCCCGCCACTGGAAAGGGAAAATGCAGACAGGAGGGTGCTGCTACCACTGCCTCCGCGCCCCACATCCTGCGTGGCGAATCTGCGGAGCTGCGCGGTTTGCACAAACACACGCCCCTTTCCCGGCCGCGGCGCCCGTCCCTGCCCACGTCGGAGCGCGCGGACGCTGCGTAGTGGGCGTGGCCGGGTGCTGCTCCGTGGGACGCACCGGGCCGCGCTTGCCGGGGCTGCTGCTGCCGCGGGAGGAGGAGCGGGAGCAGCAGTAGCAGCACTGCTTCCCCGCCGTCGGGGAGAGGCCGGTGTGTAAGCGGGTGGCCGGGTCCGGCCCATGGACCGTCCGGGCTTGAGGCGGAGCCCGTGGAAGGAGCCGCTCATCCCCAGAGCGGCCGTGAGGAGCGGGAGGCGGCGCGGGGCGCGGGTAGTGCGGCGCGGCTGAGCGTGGCGCCCCGGGCCTTTGCGTGCTGCTGTGCGCCGGCTTCGCTGCCACTCGAGCTGCTCCGGCCCTGCCCCTCTCTTGCCGCCGCGGCGGCACCATGTCGGCCAACGGGCGGCTGAAGCGGCTGGGNTGGAGACCCTGCTCGACCTCCTGGTCGGCGTCTACACCGAGTGCAGCCGCGACTCGCCTCTTCGCCGCGACCGATACGTCTCCGACTTCCTCGAATGGGGTGAGGCCGGGTGGGAGGACGGGGACGGGCCGCGGGAATGGGGAGGACGGGGCCCAGTCGGGGCGGTGAAGGGGAGGGCTAGGGCCTGGATTGTAGGGGAAGTTGTGGTTGATCCCCGCTGCTTTGATCCCCGGTCGAGGGGCAGCGAGCTGTCCTGGGCTGTGGCTCGGTCCTCGGAGTACGTTCACTGCCACCCCTCCCGTCTGCGGGTGGGGCGGGGAGACGCCGCCCCTGGATGCGGAGCCTCCCTAGGGAACGCTCCCGCCGCCAGCCGGGCCTTGACCCCTGCGGGTCTTTTAGCTCTGCTCTGTCCGGAGGGAATCGCTTGCCAGCAGGACCAGCACTGGAGTGTCCTTGGCCTGAAACCCATCTCGGCTTAACCCGAAATGTCAGGCTAATCCACTGCACCTCGGGGGGTTTCCTACCTGGGGACAGGGAGGACGGGAGAGCAGCAGGCTCAGGCTTTGAAATAATGTCCTCGTGTCGGACTCGTTGCTGTTAGAGAGGGCGTGTGTATGTGTCTCGAAGGAACAACAGTCGCCGTTCATCATGCACTCTTTTGTGCATGCCCCCGAAGGACAGAGTAATTCTAGGCAGCCTTTATAACAGCTTTGTTTAATGGTTTCCTACTGTTAAGCAACCTGATAATGAGAAACCTCCAATAGATCGGAGTGTGCTGACAAAAGAAGACGTGGACCCTTGATGACGCTTAAGATGAAAGTTTTCTATCCGGTTTTGTTTAGTTAAGACTCTTGACTGCAGGCATGTAGATATTAGAAATCCTCCTCTGCTACATGCCTGGATGAATTTATGTTAAAATGGCCATAGTGACTGACTGGTTTATTCAGCTGAGTAAGTTATGAATAATAATGTATGACAAAGGTGACTTAACTTCTCCATGGAATAAGAATTGGAGGAGAGGGAGGAGAGATCATTGCCCACGAGGATATTGTCCCGTTTATCAGCTGTTCCATGCATGTACAGTTAATTAGGCTTTTGAAGAGCCCTTTAAAAACAAAACAAAAAAAAAAATACCCGAACCAAAACAAAGGATTTCCTAAGGGAGAGGGAGGGGCCGATTACTTCAGTAAATGCAAATATGCGTCTTTAGCACTACAAATCACAGCACTAACATGTAGGGACAGCTGGTTCTTCTTAATTTCTGTGGGGACCACCACTCTTTGTCATACACTAGCAAACTAAGAGGATTCACTTCCTGGACTCTTCTATTGACGTCAGTAATGCGATTGCCAACTGAATAATTAACCACTTTATCACATCTGCCCTGCAAGGCTACGGCCTGGGGAACATTGATTATTTGTTTTGTGGTGGGAGCTTTGTATGTCTTTTGCGAAGTGCAATCTGGTTTTATACTCTTGTTTTCAAGCTGATGGCTTGAACTAGGGAACACCTACAAACTGTGTGGTAGATTAGGCTACAATGGTACTTTGAGCACTGAAGTTGAGAACAGGATTTGGGGCAGGCCAAAGAATGATACGCTTTTTCTGTAGCGCTGCTGGTGGTTGTGTCTTGCTGATTGATCTCTGTGTTGTCATTTTCTATGTGATGGAGAGGCCGATTATCCAATTGTTTGTAAAATCACTTATTTTTATTCTACTTACTGTGTTCACTGAATGTGAAAAGGTTACTGACTTGTTGAAAAGTGTAACTCGAAATAAAAACAGTGTGTAGTTCTTACTGCAGTGTGGGATTACCCTAGTATAACAAAGTGCCTATTCAATAAATAATTGAAATGTATGTGAGCTACCATCTGCTGCTGCAGAGTGGGGATAAAAGTTTATAATCCAGACCCTTGATGGTGAAGGGATGGGCCTAAATCTGGACTGTATCTTTGTGGTCCATCAACAAGGAATACCCTTAAAACCAATTACAGTTGATACTGTATGTTCCCCCCTTTCCTTCAAGCTGTTAGAAACAAATAAGTGCCAACAATGAGAAACCTTTTATCTGTGTCCTAATGCCCTCACAGTGTGTTTCCACTGACAAGGAACTTCTTTCTGCTTCAAGCTAATAAGGAAAATACCACCCCAAACACACTAATCTTCCACATGTCATGATATGCAGTCATAATTGCAGCCTCATTCTCTGTTAGAAGATATTCTGGATTGATGTGCACAAGTTCTGTTTGCTGTTATGTGTATGTAGACGTGTAAGAGTGTTGTTAAGTATTTGGGATATACTTTGAAGATCAGTGTTTCTTTATCAAATGGAGACAGAAGGAATTTTTTTATCACTGACAGTGGAAATAAGCTGCACAGGCATTAAGGTTAAATTAAGCCAAGCTGTATAACAAGCATTTCTTCACTATTTTGGATTTAAAACTGGGTGTGAGGTATCACACGTAAAATCCCCTTTAAAATGATTCAGCGTGGCTGATGGACTTGCTTGCATTCTTAATTGTCAAGAGAAAATAGAGTTCAGGCGTGGTAGCTCAGGCACCGAGAAGCTTTTTTTTTTTTTTGGCTGTGAGGTACAGGAAAGATGCTTAATGTTGTGGTGTAGCTACTGTATGCATGTATCTCTGATCTGTGACAGCAGCATCATGGTGCTCATGTTGTGGAGCTGGTGACTGTGGGAGAGGGGAAGTGGGGAGTCCAGAAAATCAAGGCTCACATTTATCCTGTGAGACTTGGGCCACCTTCTTCCTATTCAACATTTATAGAAGCGTAGCACCTCACCCGCAGAGGCTGGTGAGACTCAAATGGTGGATCTCATTGCTTCTCACCTGTACATCTTGCCACTACTTCCTGGGAGTCCTGCCACAGGCTTATGTCTTCACAATCTTCCTATTTGCTAACCATAGAAGAGTGTAGGGTGTGGCCATTTGCCTTGAGGCAGCTTGTGGCTTCCATTACTTTAGAAATGTTGTAAGAGTCTGCTATTTTAACCTTGGCAAGTGTAGCTTTCCCATGGCGACTGGAGCTTTCAAACAGGCTATATTTATTCCCTGCATTGGAAGTATATGAGGCATGAATATATGCGTATTATCTTTGGAGAAGAGTTATCTGAGCTGGAAGTGAGTTCAAAAGTCTTTTTCTTCCAGTTTATTTTTATTTCTAACTCCTATTGAATGAGATCTCACCCAGTCATCACTGTGTTATATAAATAATAGATGACAAGATCACAAAATGATAGGGGTTGGAAGGAACCTCTGGAGATCGTCTAGTCCAGCCTCCCTGCCACAACAGGTTCACCTACAGCAGCTTGCACAGAATAGCGTCCAGGTGACTTTTGAATGATTCCAGAGGTGGAGATTCCACCACTTCTCTGGGCAGCCTGTTTCAATGCTCTGATTTTGAAATAATGCTCAATATTCTTGGTGGGATTGAATCCAAGTCTCTTAGATAGTAGACCCATATCTACATGTTCAGAACAAAATTCCAAGTCTATACTTAGTGTCATTTTAACTGTTGTGATATCTGGTGCTCCTAGAATGAGAAATAGTGAGGAATCCTAACTGCGAGGAGTCCTGTTTATTCTAATTACATTTGCTCATTCCTCTCTGAAAGTTATCAGTGAAACTTGGATGGTACAACCCTTGTGCTTCTGAGGCAACATGGCAGCTGCAGCTCAGGTGTCTGTGCATCACCTGTCCTTTTTCTTTCAGGTACAGCATGTTCTTCCCTATGGAGCCTCTTGTTCTGTCATACTGCAGGATCTGAATCTTTCGTAATTCTGTGCTGGAATAACTGCTTGCTGGGCATCTTTCTGGCTGGCATCACATTTGTGCTCATCTGACATCACCTTGTATCACCTTGTTTTGCAGGAGCTGTCTTAGTTGGCTGTGACTGGTGCTTACTGCCCCTTACTTCCAGTCGGCAGGGATTGGCACTACTGGCTGCTCTGTTTTTTGAATGGCTGCTTGGCACTGTTTGCAGCCGGTAGGCAACCGTGTTCAGAGTCTAACAGGAATAGGACCTATTTGTATTTAAAATACTCTTGATGCTGTATAGGTGCTCTTGCTCTTGTCTTTGTTTCCTCTGACTCTGTTTTGTACTGCTGGCGTACTACAGTAGGCAAGATGGCACATGTCCAAACATAGTTTATTCAGTGTGGTCTCACTCCTGGACTATGTACTGGCGAGTCCTCTGTGCAAGAACACCTCAAAAACAGTGTCAGAATAGTTTAGACTGATCTGAAATGTAGGGATTTTTTTTACCTTGAGCCATCTGTTTGAGTGCTGACTTACCTTCTGCATTCTCAGTTTATGCAATGTCTGCTACCCAGCTAGACTGGTGTTCTGCTTTTGGATACTGGTGTTGTGTTTAGTTTTTTTTTGTTTAGGTATTTGTTTTTATTTTTCCTGAAACCAGCTTACTTTAAGGGGGATGAAGCTGTGGTGAAAAGAAAGAAGATTGCAGATGATTAGCACGAGTAGGCTGACTGGGCACCTGCTACCAAGCCCTTGAAGACAGTCTGGCATAATAGGCAGTGAATCTAGTGTAGTTACAGCAAAGTAATATCAGTCAGCTATAGGAAGGAAAAGTGTGCATACGGAGTGCTCAAATCAGCCTACCTGTCTAGTCTTGAGCTTCTGCATTTGGATGTATATCTATCACACTTGAGGCTAGACTGTAGATGGAAAAAGTGGTGCAGAAAAAGTTCACCAGAAAGGGTTACTGTCATGATGCTGCTGGGGCAGTAATTCACAGCTTTGGGGTGCTGTCAGGACTGGTGCATCAGTCTTGCTATTGGGGATGCACTGTGAACTTTGCAAATCCACTTCAAGACCTCCTTCCAGTCCTGTCTAAAGATATGCCTTGACCTTTCAAATAAAAAAATACCTAATAAAGGGGTAACCTTGCAGGCTAGCCTTTCTGTCAGGAGAGCATAAAACCTGTTCTCTCAGCCTGGAGGCAGTTGTATTCAGAAGTGTAGATGTGAGAAAAGGTCTTCCCAGCCTGCAACAGAGCATCTTCAAAACTAGCTGCAGGGTAGACCTAGTCCTCTGGCTGCCACTGCTGCTAATGTACTAGAACAAGTTCTAGGTAAGTGTGGGAGACAAGGTGTGCCTGAGTGTTCTGCTAGTGGAAGAGACAGGAACTATCCTTAAATACTTTTGAGATGACCTTAGACTTGACAGGCTTTGATGACTGCTTATGAGAGTCTTTTCTTTGACCTTTTTGGGTTATACCAGGAAAAGCTGCCACTTGATAACAGGTCCTATCTCTTGTCTTGAGGGCTTAAATTCCTTTCTTCTTTAGCATTCTTCCCCCACTTCCCTGCTTGCAGAAATACAGATAGAAAAACAGGAAGAGAGACCTAAGACTCTCTACTAGCTTGTGTAAAATCCTTCTTCATGCAGGCAAGAGCTGTGCAGTAAGGGATAAGCCTGTTGTGGGTTATGTAGGAAGTGAGTGTGGTTGGATTATGAAGACGGCTGATGCACAAGAAAACTGTATTTTAGATTCTGACCTAAGTTCCTCTGCTGTCCTCTATCCACCAAAGCCTGTTATGATCCCTTATACTAGAGCAGCTAGTGATGAGGGTCCACTGGGGCAAGGTGATGCTGCAGGCGCTTTGTGGAGGTCTTGACCATAGTTTCTTTGTGCGTAGTGTGGTATGGATGCAACTGGAGCTCTTTTGTGCTCCCCGAAGGCTTTCCTATGGTGAGAGATGGGACAGTGTAGCTTGGATTGCCTTGGCTAATGATGTCTTTGGTGGTCATCTAGCAGAATAGTGCTAGCATGGCCACTGTATTCCAGTGTAATGCGTTCTCTGCTTTGAGTAAACGAATTTGTTCTTTTGAAAAATGTATGTTAGGATTAATTCATGTTCAAGTAGCCCAGACCACCATGTTAGCTTTGGTAACATTGTAGTTGGGGATAGTGACCTAAGACATGAGGTTCAAGACCTGCTATTTTATTAAAGATAGACCCTTTACAGTACATCTGTTATGATCCATTGTTTTTAAAATGAGGCAATATCATTTAATGACTTTGTAAAACTTCATGCTGTGAAACACTGACACAAAATGCCGCAGTTGTGTTTTGATGACAGTAACATTGTGGAGGATGAGAAATACATTGACATACACTGTTAAAATCACAGATGTCCTGAGTGAAATATCAAAGGTCTTTAGTGAAGAATTGTGTGCTCTGTTAAAGGCTGTGACCTGTATTTTGTGTTTAATATTTATACATGAAAACTCAAAAATAGGTCAATAAATAATTGATACATTTACCTTCATATAGAAAAAGTCTGTGTAGCTAACAGCTTTTCACTGGTGGTATATGATAAGATTTTATAAGCATCTGTAAATTACCATTTTTCCTTATTTAAGCTTGAACATCTAAATTGTTGTACTCTTTTATTTCATAGATAATATTAAGAAATAATATTTTGGGGAAAATATTTGCATCCTTAAAACTTCTGTGGTTGGCACAGTTATGCCTCATCAGTGGAATTTACTTGGATGTTGGTTTAAGCCAGCAGGCAGATTCAGTGCAATGAACTTTTTTTAATCCAATGAAGTTGAAATAACCTTCTTCTTTTTTTTTTCACAAGTAGTTCATATGTGGGAGTGAGTCAGTTTCTTCTACACCTACTAGAAACAAATGGTTATAACTCTGACTCAGAAGAGAAGAAACTTGTTTTATTAGCTTTTTTTAGCATGTTGCTTTTACTTTATGGTTATATATTACTGTTTTAGATTTTTAGAAATGTTGACCTGTAGCTCAGATTAATTGGGAATGTTAAACTACTTCAGATTATTTCAGATTTGTAAAGCTGCATTTTGTCCCTTGCTTGTAATTTGAAACAAGTAATGCAAGCTGTTTTTAGATGGGTATTACAAAGAAAGAATTATAATAGTTACCCAAAAATCACAAATGTATCTGAACCTTTAACAGAATATAGTGCCTAGGATTAAGAAAAGTTTTATGGGTTCATCTCTTCTGTTATCTGTGTCTGAAAAGATGGATAGGATAATGGATCACAAGCAAATCTCTTTAGAAAAATAGAAGGGATTTACTAAAGCTTTTTATTATTTTTTTACCTTTGATAATGTTTAAATAGTGTTGAGATTAATTTTCTAAGTCTTTATAAGTACAGTTGAGAATTCCAATATATATTTGATGTAGTTGTCAAAGAGTTTCTATCATCATAAATCCCACTGAAGTGCTGGTGTTTTGTTTGATTGTGTTGTTTCTTTTGGGGTTTGTTGGTTGGTTGGTTGGTTGGGTTTTTTTTTAGAAAAATGTATTTAGTAAAGCTTTTCCAGGTCTAAGAATTTTAAAGCGCATTTGATCTATGGTTCAATGTGATCTGTTAATTTTAACTGTCTCCTGATACTGAGATATTCCACTCTCTTTTCCTCATCAGTGTATGCAGATTGCCGACTTGCAGGCTTTCATTTATAAAGATCTTTGTTCACTATAATGAATGTAGCTCTTTTCAATAGGAAACTACACACAGTTTTCTTAAGCCCTGATTTTGCATAGACCTCAGTAATCATGTCTGTAGATGTACTTAGAGTGCATTCAGATTAAGTGTGTGCATCCATTGCCAGATGAGGCCTTAGGCATCCTGAAGTGCTTGAGATCTTAATTTCTGTCATTCATGTCATCAGGGTCTTAACACTGAAACATGTTATTACTTAACCATGGCCTGAAGCTTTGAATGTGACTGGTACCTCTGGATGCCCAGCATGAGACCTTTGTAGAGTCTGAGCTTTGGGCAGTGATGGGAATGTCTTCAAGTGTTGAATCATTGCAAATGTGTGGAATTTATTAATCAGGTCTGCATTAATGAAGGCTGAAATACATGTCTTAATTTGCTTAAGTGCAGTGCCACTGATGGCTGGATATGTATATCTGCCTTTCCTGAAAAGGGCAAGAAGAGAAAAGATCCTGAGGCAACATCAATTTCAAATATATCCCAAGTTCCTTTCACCATTTTTAATTGTTCTCCAAGATAAACATGGAAAATTGCTTTTTGAAGTCCTACTTGAATGTTCCAGTTTAGCAAGATGTGCATGTTCAGGGTTTTAGAAAAGTATACCAAATTCTATTTCAGGATCTGGGGGTCCTGGTTGATGGGAGGTTGACCATGAACCAGCAATGTGCTCTTGTGGCCAGGAGGGCCAATGCCATTCTGGGGTATATTGGAAGGGCTGTGGCTAGTAGGTTAAGAGAGGTTCTCCTGCCCCTCTACTCTGCCCTGGTGAGACCACACCTTGAATACTGTGTCCAGTTCTGGGCCCCCCAATTCAAGAGGAACATAGAACTGCTCAAGAGAGTCCAGCACAGAGCCACAAAAATGATTAAGGGAATGGAACATCTCTCTTATGAGAAGAGACTGAGGGAACTGGGGCTCTTTAGCTTGGAGAAGAGGAGGCTGAGAGGTGACCTCATCAACGATTATAAATATGGAAAGGGTGAGTGCCAGGAGGGTGGAAGCAGACACTTCTCAGTGATGCCCAATGACAGGACAAGGGACAAAGGGGGGAAGCTGAAGCATAGGAAGTTTCATTTAAACATGAGGAGGAATTTTTTTCACTGCGAAGGTGACAAAACACTGGAACAGGCTGCCCAGGGGTGTTGTGGAATCTCCCTCTCTGGAAGTATTCAAAACCTGCTTGGATGTGTTCCTGTGTGATATGGTATAGGTGATCCTGGTCTAGCAGGGGAGGTGGACTGGATGGTATTTCCAGGTCACTTCCATCCCCTGACATTCTGTGATTCAATGAAAGATGAAGTAATAAGCAAGATGAAGCCAATTTTTAATTAATTTAAGTAGATACTGTGCTTTTTGTTTGGGATATACTTTTTCTTTACAGGTAGTGTAACTTTACACAAAATGTAGTAGCTACATCAGAAGCATAGAGGGCTTCAGTATATTATTTTCTTGCTAGTAGTGGTCTCTTAGCATAAGAATTGAATTGCATGCTTTGGATAGATGAGACTTAAGGAGTAGTTGAGTCACTGGAAATTCTCAGATGGTACATAAAAATATGTTCTAAATCCTATAGTTCTAGAAAAAAGATAACCAATACCCTCTTCCAACAAAGAATCCATTTTTTTAAAAATGAAGATGTTAAAGACTTGAATTCCTTTTGCCCAAAGTGTTACGTGAGGTGGGTGAAAATCTCTGTCATCCTCTAAGGACAGTGTTTCTAGTAATAGCATGGTAGTACTTCTGGGGCATCAAAAGCATTTTTCTCACCCTTGAGGAGTTTTGCTCCCTGGTTCCAATTCTGTCTTTCAGAGATCCAAATGTACCTTGGGAGGTGGATGAGGGTTGTCTCCGTTGCCTTGCATGCCTTTGGATTTCTGCTGTTGTTACAGCATGACTTTTGTGAACTTCGTTTTGCGCATCATTCCTCAAAAGTCGGCTTCTCCACCGGCCTTTTCAGTGTGCTGCTGGCTTTATTGCTGCCTGTGTGACTTGGATTATCAGTATGGGAAACTAGAGTGTTCTGCATGTCTTTTATTTTACTATATTTAAGGCAAAATAGAAACAGCAGAAAGGCGACTTCAGGCATGGAGATCCTATTACCATTTTGAAATGTTTCCAAAGGTTTCAATTTTTAAGGTGCATATTTTGTATTTAAACTTAGCTCTTTTCCTGATAGGATTAGTCAGGTTGTCATGGGTTGTTCCTTCACCCCCATTTCAATGTATCACAGCAATGTGGGTGTGGTTTCCTTGTCTCTTGTTAATACTGAGATAGATGCCTAGCGTGTGTACTCTGCAGCCTGCTGACTAGTCTTGGATTGTGGATCTGAAGAAGAGGAGGACATTTTTTCTCTGCCTAGGTATACTTGAGTAGGAAGTCTGTACTGAAAGTTTTAAGTTTTAAGCATTTGGTTTCTGTTATCTAGTCTATGACCATTTGCACTGCATGTGAGTGACAGTGAGCTGACCTGCTGTCACAGGCACCCCCACCGCCCTTTCCAGACAAAATTCAAATCAATCAGCACTGCCTCACAGCCCTTGTTCAGCTAACCACAATGTTCTTCTTTCATTCAAAAGTTCTTTTCTGGAGCTGAAGGACCTGCGATTTCTCCATATTAACCCAACAAAGGCAGAGGACTCCTGCAAGGCAGCATCTGCAGCAGCTGTGGAGACATGGATGGACTAGTGGGAGGTGTCCCTGCCTATGGCAGGGGCTTAGATGATCTCTGAGGTCCCTTCCAACCTTACCATTCTATGATTCTGTTGGAACACAATGTGTCTCCACATTTTCTTTGTATATTCTTTAAGGCAAGGAGGAGATCTCACTGTGTCCTTTCTATCAGTGGTTCCTTGTAGGATGGTTTAGTTGCCCTGCAACCCTTTCAAGTTACTCACCTGAAAAAAAGGAAACTAAATTTTTGTGGTTCAGAAATAAGTGATTATGGGAAACTGGGAAAAGGAAATGTTCAGATATACAAATGGCTAAAAGTGATGTAAAGGTCCAAATGGAATAACTAGTAGCTAGTAAGCGCTAGATGATGTGTTATAAATGCAGAATGAAGGGTAGAGTCTGTCATATTTAATCTTTCTGCCTTCTGTGGGTAATAGGGTATTTTTCTTAAACTCTGAGAAGTTACAGATGAGTTAACCTGTTGTGTCACAGGGAAGAACAATAAATATTTTATTCCCAGACAGCTTTAACTAGTTGTAGCAAAATGCCTTAGTCATGTGGCATGGTGTCACTGCACAGAGGCATTAAGTTTGATTGTATTAACTTACTCTGTTATGTAACTGAAGATTTCCATCACCAGTCAGTTCAGCCTTTGGTTTCCTGGGCAGTTAATGTTTACATTAGGAATAATGGCAATATCCAAGAACTGTTTTTAAATTGTGGTTTTGCTGGCCTGGTGCTCCAGATAACATAATACAGGACAACATACAGTTGGGATACCTAACTGGAGGCTATATCAGACCTGCAGACTGTCTTTATCTTACCCTTAGAAATATTTACTGATTATTAAGGCAACTGAACTGTGGTTATCACTGAGTGTATTGTGGGCCAGCAGGATTTACTGGATTGGGTATAGTGCAGCAGAACTAAACTGGTCAGGCTTGACTCTGACAAGACCCACTGAGGTCCACATCCATGACTGGAAAGACTCAGTTCTTGTGTATCCTGAAGCTGAGTGTGTCTGATGTGAATTGTAAAGACAAGAGAAGGGAGTGGGAAATTTTTCATTTAAAAAAAAAAAAAAACCAAAAAATTAGGGATGGAAAAACTTTTATTGCTCTTTGGAAAGGGCTTTGTAGCAGTTATCCTCAATGTTAAAAATGTGCATGCATTTCAGTGACTCAGACCAGGAGCAGAAGTGCCCTGGTTGATTTTTACAGAATTAGAGCTACAGGTAAAGTAATTACAACCTTCTGGTTCTTTTGGGTAGTATTAAGCATCATAAAGGTTTAGTGTAATTTTCTGGGTACATTTTGAGGGTGGGAATAGCAGACATTTACATTCACCTTTTGCATACCAACATTATATTTCCTTCACCCTGTAAAAGCTCACAAAGTACAGCATGACAAGTGTGAGGTCTTGCACTGTGCAGCTGTAAAAGTTAGGGAGTAACCAAACTGAAAGCAGCATTGCAGAAAGAGATTGGAGTATCCTGGTAAACAATTAGTTGAGTCAGTACTGCATCCTTGTAGAAGTGAAGAGTGCCTGTGTACAGGATTGCACAAGCAAGAAGGTAGCCAGCAGGCTGAGGGAAGTATTCTTTGCAGCACTTGTGAGGTAATTTCTGGAGTACTGTGTCCAGTCCTGGGCTTCTCAGTACAGAATAAACACAGAGAAACTGAAATGAATCCTGCAGAGCATCACTGATATGACTGGAGACCTAAAGCATGTGATGTGCAAGAAAAGCTTGAACACCTGGGTTTGGTGAGCATGGAGGAGGGGAATCTGGTCATGATTCTCAACTGCCAGATTTGTGGTTATGAAAAACACAGCAGAGTCTTCTCAAGTGCACCACCAAGGAGGAGAGGTGATGGACACAGGCTATGACAAGGAAAGTTCTGACTATGTCTAAGAGAAAAACAGAAGTATTCCCCCTGAGGATGATCAGTCACTGGAAGAGGCACTCAGGGAGGTGGTGGTCTCTTCATTCTAGGACATAAACCTCAACTGGACAAGGCCTTGAACATCCTGATTGAACTTTGATGTTCTGAGTTTAGATATGCAGCTTTTAGTAGAAGATTGAACTCTGTTCTTCAGAGATTCCTTCCAACCTTAAAATTGTTCTGTTTCACTATCACTTCCTTTCTTTCTCCTTTTCCTGTGTTAGCAAATTCAGTTAGCGTTGTGGCTGCTTTAATGGTAAGCAGTTGCTCTTCATACTTCTCAGAATGAAAAGAAATATGTGAAATAGAATCCTGATGTTGTAGATAAAGTAGTTGACACAGCTGAATGTAAGTATTGACACATCTTAGGCTTATAAATGATGAGAAAGTAAATTTTGTTCATGTTGTTCTGCTATGTATTTAACAAAAACACTAGTTTCCTTTTTCCTGGAAGAGAATTGATGGAATAAATGTCAAGAACTTTGAACATATGTTTTAGGTCTAGCCCTTTTTTCCCCAAGTGTAGTTTTCTTATGTCTAGTTAGCCTTAAAGCTTTGTTCTGTGGAGTTATCATAAGAGCCTGCAGTCCTTGCATGACTGTGAGTCTGAATCATCCTTTACAAACAATACAGGTTTAGCTGTTCTGCTAGATATGTTCTCATATCACAAAGGGATCTCTGTCTAGTAAGGTTCCTAATATCCTTATGGCTGACATTGTAAGGAGTCTGGTTGCGCAGTTGCTAACAGCAGAGTGAAACAAATACTCCTCATAGTTGTAAAGATCTAAGAGATATTTGCTGGGTTTTGAGTTCCTCTGTAAAATAAGAGCTGGTATGACTTAAATTACATTGGATTTGCAACATGATTTTTTTAATGTTGTTATTCTTTCTTGTTGTTAGTGTATTTGGCAAGCAAACGCACAAGGCATTCAGTGTTTCAAAAACATACTAATATATATACAAATAGTATGAGAAGTGCTGTCAGTAATGAGGATAACAATGTACAAACAGGATAAAACCCAAGAATCCTTTGTTAGTGGTGTGTTGCAATTATTAGCAGGGTATCTTAAGTGCAAATTGATTTTTGTCGTACAATTAATTTGTACCTTTGTTTTTTAGTACATTGCTTGCAGCAACCTCCTGGGAAAATAATATTTTTTGGATTCCTCAATGCCTGTTAGTCTGGTAGACATCCTTGCCAGAGAACATACAGTGTCAGCTATGTCATGAAGGCATTCATTGACAGCACTACATAATGTAATGGTCCATTACCCTTCTAGGGCAAGGACTGTGTGTGTGAGCAGTTTATAATGTGTGTTAATTTTTCTGGAGAAACATTGTTCAAAGTAGTTACTTCAGATGCTGTGGCTACAAGCCTTCAGCTGTGTTTGCGATTGATAAATGGATGTCGTTCACACTGTTGTAGCATATTGCTTCCCTGTTAGGAGGTACCTGCACACTGTGCAAATACCTTGAGGGGAAAAAGCAGATAGAGAAGTAATGACAATAACTTATTTATGGACTGAGTCTCACTGCCTGAAACTACTGAGAAAATACTGTCCCCTTCCTGTCATGTTCTTAATTTCCTCTTTTGTTTCATTGTTCCCAGTTTTAGTTCTTGCTTCCTATTTGTATTTAGAGAAGGCACTTTGCAGTAATGTCTTTAAAACAGCAGTGTATGCTTGTGCACGTGTTGCTGCAGTGATCTTTTGCATCAGTAGCTGCAATACGACATTGTGTACATTGGTAATAATAGCTCTTCAATTATTTGTTTGATGGCTTCAGAATAAATACTGAAAGTTTACTGGAAAATGTACCCACCTTCAGAGCTCTGTGGGGAGCTCTGAAATGGGTGACAGCTGGTGAACGGTAATGGATTATCTCTGCAAGAGAGAAACATGGGCAAGACCTACTTCTTACTTCAATCTCCTTGTCCTCATTGCTTCCTCCCCCCTCATGTTCCATATAACAATTAAGAACCTGTCCTCTCCGTTTTCTGAGAGACTTAGGTGGAAACTGTTATCACTTTTGTATTTTTCTAAAAATGTAAAATAATTGGCAAGGAAATAAATGTAGCAGTCCATAACAATTTGTGGAAGAGGAAATCAACACTGTCTACTTGCTGTCTTTTAACACTTGTCCAAAAATAGATTGAGGGGTCATAGTATTAATTTACAGTATTGGAATTTAAAAAATAAGCAGGTAACTGTCTTAGAAAGGACTGGAAAAGCAGCACTTAGTTCTAAACACTGATTAATATCCTGTAAGGGGTGGGCAGGATAGGCATCTTTATCTGATACTTTGAGGAACACTCGAAGTTGAGCTCAGGTACTAAAATGTCTGTTAAATGAGACATTGAAGGAGAGAGATGGAACTGATGGCACTCAAGGAATTTTTTATTTTTTTTTTTTTGGTATGTCAGTGGATTCTTAATAAACTTTTGCAGGTTTTGATGTATTAAAATAGGATTGCATAAGAAAGATCAGATTCCAAATTGACTTGGTCCTTCAAAAATGCATTTCTGAGAGAGGATAACTTGAAATTTTATGTCTGATAACACAATTGTAGAAACTTCTGACTTCTTTCTTTCCTTTAAAATAAGGCTGAATTGTCAGTCTGGGGTGAGCTTTTGCCAGCAGCTGCACAAACTACTCAGCTTTTGTAAAATTTCTTAAAATGATTATTCCTAAGTAAGAGTAACTACTGGTGCCATCTGGGTGCTGTAATAAACTGTGATGAAGTGACACTTGCTGCACGTGCAGTTAATAAAGCAGCGTAGTTAACCCATAGCTATTTCTGGTATACCTTTTTAAAGACTTTGTGCATCTAGATTGCCAGGTTGGGTTGTTTTGTTTTTTTTTAAATGGTGCTGCTTTGAGCTTGATTTCAAAATTCAGTTTATCTACAAAACAAGATTTAAGTTTCAAGAAATGATGATACGTGAAATTCCATGGCTATTAGGATATAAACATTAGAATGGTTGCCAGAAGAATAACATTGAAGACTTCTACAGAAGATCTGAATCACAAATATCCAAGCTTTTGGATCTTCAGTGCTTTGTGGTACCTCTGTCCTGGAGACCATTTTCGCAGACTTGGGTTGTGTACCTGCCCTTAAGAGCTAGATTAAAGCTTACATACTACTCTAAAGGCCATGACACTACCAAGAGATTAAAAGCATTTTTGGTAATATTCACGTCCTTGTTGGATTCATGATGGCAACTCAAAGATGGAATGACTAAACAAACAGTCCTGAGCACCTTTTTCATATAGGTTAAAAAAAACCATGATAAAAGTATATCAATATTGACAATCGTAAAAGGTGAAAAAGGAAGGGGGAAAAATTAAAGATTACTCTACTGTGAGATGTTAGAAACTTGCAAGCAAGTTTGTGGAACAAAAGAATTACATAACTTCATCTCCAGAATAATAGGATGAAAAATTGAAGTAGAATATCTGAACTACTGTATCAAGGATGAACAGTTTGACTACCTGTAAAAGATTGCAGTTTGGGGCTCTTCAGCCTGGAGAAGAGAAGGCTTTGAGGAGACCTGATAGTAGCCTTCCAGTATCTGAAGGGGGCCTACAGGAAGGCTGGGGAGGGACTATTTACAAGGTCTTGCAATGGCAGGACAAGGGGCAATAGGTTTAAACTGGCAGAGGGAAGATTTAGACTAGGTGTTAGGAGGAAGTTCTTTCCAGTGAGGGTGGTGAGACACTGGAACAGGTTGCCCATGGAGATTGTGGCTGCTCCCTCCCTGGAGGTGTTCAAGGCCAGATTGGATGAGGCCTTGAGTGACCTGTACTAGTGGGAGGTGTCCCTGTCTATGGCAGGGGCTTGGAACTAGATGATCCTTGAGGTCCCTTCCAACCTTACCATTCTGTGAAACTGAATGGACTTTCAAAGTGAGTCAGTGCGAGTGAAAATTACTCAAGAGGTAAAACCATCACTGAGTGGGCAAAGTAACCAAGGTTTACTTAGATGACGCTGGAGATAATTTAATAAGGGAAAATACTGAATTCTATATGGAAAAAGAGGAGGGAATGTGGTATAGCTAAAATGATGTCTAAGGAAGTAGAAAAGCACCCATCTGGCTTTTCTTTGTGTAAATGGTTATCTCTATGTCATGCAGTTATATTTTGCAGTTATATTGCAACAGCTTGAATTATTTTGAGCAGAAATTCTGTGTTCTTCTGCCTGTGGTCTCCTCAGAGAACCTGTACTACGTCAGAAGATTTCTGGAAGGAAGTTAATGTATCTTCGCTGGTTCCTGCTCTGGAAATGAAATGTTGTAAGAGCATATCTATACTGGTGGGATTTTCCAGCTAACATGCAGATGTTCACCTTGGTGTTACATGGAAGCATTCAAATGTTTGGTGGTTATTTTCAAGTATGAGTACAGGAAAAAAGTTGGAAGCCAGCAGAACAGAGCCTGAGGTATAGATGAAAATTAGAGATTACCGGCTAACTACAAGCTTGTTCTGAATGTCCTGGTAGTTGGCTTTCTGTTTTCAAATCAACAAACCTGTGCAGATGTACGATAAATGAGGAAGCAAAAGGAATTCTCTGATTAAATGTAGAAATAAATCTTAGGGCAAAAGAATCATAGATGTAGTGTTTATTAAAGAAAGGTGGCATGTGGATACTCTTAAATTCAAGCAAAAAGGCATGTACAAAATGGAGACTTCGTATTTAAAAAACTGAAAAGCAGAATGTTCTATCAGATACTGCATCTGATACAAAAACTTGAGATGATCCTCATTTGACATCTCATTCAAAACGCTGGGGAGTGAGATGTAGAGGTGTGACATGTAAATACTGGTGTGTTGGTATTTGCAACTGAGTGTAATAATTGAAATAGTTTTCATATTTCAGTGGCAGTAATTTTGGTATTAGCTGATGGTGATGAGCAAACTTGTTTCTTGCTGATTTTGAGCACATGCAAGAAAGGAGGAGAAACTAGAACCCAAGGAGCTTGATCTGCTACAGATCATGCTGAGATGGGTGGTAATGGAAGGAAAACTCTTTTTTTAAATGGGGCTGTGGAGGAATGTAAGCTTCCAGGAGCCTACAAGAGGTTTGGTAATGCCCTGAAGGATGTCCATTGTACAGTGTGTCATAGAATCATAGAATGGTAAGGTTGGAAGGGACCTCAAGGATCATCTGGTTCCAAGCCCCCTGCCATAGGCAGGGACACCTCCCACTAGTACAGGTTACTCAAGACCTCATCCAATCTGGCCTTGAACACCTCCAGGGAGGGAGCAGCCACAACCTCCCTGGGCAACCTGTTCCAGTGTCTCACCACCCTCACTGGAAAGGACTTCCTCCTAACATCCAGTCTAAATCTTCCCTCTGCCAGTTTAAACCCATTGCCCCTTGTCCTGTCATTGCAAGACTTTGTCAATAGTCCCTCCTCAGCCTTCCTGTAGGCCCCCTTCAGATACTGGAAGGCTACTGTCAGGTCCCCTCGAAGCCTTCTCTTCTCCAGGCTGAAGAGCCCCAACTCTCTCAGTCTGTCCTCATAGGAGAGCTGTTCCAACTCTCTGATCATCCTTGTGGCCCTCCTCTGGACCCGCTCCAACACTTCCATGTCCTGTGGGCTTGGCAGTTTATTGAGAACTTGTTGTCTAAAATCATGATCCAGAAACTGGATTTAAGGATTTCTTAAAGATATCATGTCAAACCCCTTTAGACATACTCTGAATCAGTTGGATTTTAAAAGTTCACTCTAGAACTGTTCCAGGATTTGACTTACCTGAGGACAACTGTTTGATTTAAAGGATAATTTAAAATTTTGAACATGTATAAACTGTCACATGTCTAATATTCTGAATAATGGTATCACCAAAATGGTTCCTTTAAGAGCTTTTCAATGTATATTAAACCCCATTTGTTTCCAAGCAAACATTAGATGGATTTTTACTCTTACTTAAGGTGTTATGGTCTTCATCAATTTGAAACTTCACAATGATTAGTTTATATCATTTAGCAAACTGATAACTTAGGCAATATTCCAAACCTGCAGGCTTCTCAGTTTACTTCTTACCCATGACAACTTTTGGCCTTCTTTTTTTGTGCCATGAGGACTTAAAAAAAAAAAAATCTGTACTATTATTGATCCAGGTATCACATGATTTGACATCTACATCTAAGGGCAGTTTTAAGGATATCATCATAAATTTCTGGCAGATTTCCACCCCTCTACCCCCCCCAAAAAAAATTTTTAAAAGATTTTTTCAATTTGCATTTTAACTGTAGTATATGGAAACTCGGGAGTTGAACAAAGACACATTTTGAAATGTGCTCGAGTTGGTGTCAGACGCTAAAGAAAAGTTGCCTGGTGTAATTAGAAGCGCAGTCCTTATCTGCATAAAGCTTTCACCATGCTTTAAAAGGCCGAGAGATTTATTTCTGTCCCTTACTACTCTCTTTACATCCTTTATGCACAGGTAGCAGGAAGCATTCTGCCCTCTCCGCTGGCCTTCTGAATACCCCCTAACCCAGGGATTTTTCTGTTACAGAGTGGCTGACCATCTTCAGATACCCTGCTTGCTCTGTTATGTTCATATTGACTTTTAGCACTTTGAGTCAGTGCTGCTGTAAAAATGCTGTGGTGTTCTTCTTTACCATACCAAGCAGAGGTGTGAGAAGGAACAGAGCAAGGCAAAATGGCTTTGGCTTTGGAGTTCCTGTCTAGAGAGCGAGCTGAAGTGAAAGTATTTATAATAATAAAAGAAGCCACTCTGAGCTTTCCACTATAATGTATGGCAAACCATAGCATGGGACTTGTTAGTGTTCTCTGTAGATATAAAGACAATCCTCTCCTCTGCTTCTGAGTAACTTCTGAGATACTCCAAATATTCTAGTGCCTAGTTACAGTAATTGCTTGACACATGGCTTTGTGGCCTTCTCTTACGGCAAAAAATCTGACTTTCATTGACCTTTTAATTAGATCTGGAGCTCCAGGGAAGTTCTCAAACAGGGTGAGTAATGTCTGAAAAAATGTCATCCTGCCTATTGCCATTTAAAAGGAAATGAAGAGAAAGATGTGCCACACCTGTGCTTAAAGCAGTTGCTGCTGTCTCAGCTTTTGAAATTATAAAACAGCTCAGGTATTTATATGCTTAGTATCGCAGCCTTGAGTCATTAAAAAAAAAATTTAAAAAATAAAAAAAGTCAGGTGCAATTCTGTCACACTGTAAGCTGACTTAATGCCTTGTGTTTCTTAGTTAATGGTTTTGTTTTGGCTAAGAAATAAGATACTGGCAAAAAGGTAGTGATCATTTGACTCTGCTCCTACCTTACCCAACATTTCACGCAGCTGCCTGGATGTTAACACCGAGGCAGTCTACCTCTGCAGTGAAGGCCCTTGCATGGACCGTTCATCTCAGTTTGGTCTGGGCTACTTCAGAGGATGGTCTCTGAAAAACAGCTGTGCTCCTTTACCTTTGCAGTGATATAGCAGCTTCTCCTGACCCTTCAGTAATGATGATTTGCTTTGTTAAACTTAAGGATGGTAGTTGAATTGTGTTGTAGGTTGGCTTTCTGATGGTTTAGTGAGCAGAATCATGTCAGTGAGGTGAGACCAGCTGGTTAACAACTCATACAAGGAAAAGAGCAGAACTGTGAAGCTCCCTCTCTAGTTCCAGGTGTGTCATTGAACTATGTTTTTACTTCACTCTAGAACTATAAGCTGAGAACTGGATGCCTCATAAGGTGACTTTCTCTCCTGTCATTTTAAGTGTATTTGTGTTAGGGTGCTTTAAGAGCTTACTAATAGAAACCTCTCACCTTTATAATAAGGGAGGTGGCATGTGGCAAATACACCACCAATATAGTGTGAATTGTTCTCTTACATAATGAATGTAACTTGGGAACTTCTTGCTGGAGAAAGAAGATAGGTGTTTGCTATAAATAATTGATGAAATATGCTGCTTGTTTTGCTGAGTTTTGCAGTCAGAAAATTAAAACTTTGCTCATATACTGATTACACGAGTGATGGCTTCTTAATAACTTAAGCATATGTAATCTTATATCATCGCTGTAGTCATGACATTGGAATTAGTTTATTTCTCAATAACAAGAGATGGTGTGTCTGAAATTTAGACATTCATATGTTGCTGTTGATATTTGAGCAAATCTAAATTTGAGATTTTTTATTTAAATCAGTTTGAAACTATCTTGAAAAATAACCATATCAGAAGGTTTTTATGAGTAGTTATAATTCTCAAACTGTTCTACAACAGAGTTATATGACTGTGCTTTTTACTAATGGATATATCATGCAGTAAAATAAAAGAATTTTAGCAATCATAGAATGGTGAAGTTGGAAGGGACCTCAAGGATTATCTAGGTCCAACCCCCTGCCATAGGCAGGGACACCTCCCACTAGTACAGGTTACTCAAGGCCTTG